>JAABOM020086636.1:0-73455 GCA_011800125.2 Solanum clarkiae | reverse complement strand
TATTGAGTCTGTCGCTTGAAGGCAAGCAATAACTTTAAGTTGAGGGTGTTGATTTGTTGTCAAAATACAATACTTTTGATACTTAAAACTTGGAATTTTATATGTTCTCCATGCCAGGTTAGTTGGTTTTATGTGTTTTTGTGTTATATTTGCAAGATTACAGGGTTGGCCTTGACTTTGGGAAGAAATACAGAAGTTGTTGATTTTTGATGCAATACGAGACCCTTTACGGGTCGTAGATCATTTTACGGGTCTTGAAGTGGTTTCGTGGACAATTCTAGCGAGGGCCTTATTTTTTGAAGTTGGTTCTACGAACATGTAGACAGGTCGTGGAATGATTTACGAGTTATAGACCATGGTTCCTGCCCTGAAGATCAGAGATTAGGATCTTCTAAAGATTCACTAAACGAAATCCCTCTTATAGTCGTAAACTACTTTACGAGTTGTAGACGAGTGTCGTAAACTTGAAGTCCAAATTTCCAATAACACTGTACGAGACCCCATTTATGGGTCATGCAATGCAATACGGCCCGCAAACCCCTTTCGTGAGGCATGCCGACCCAGCTATCCTATTTCTTTAGGACTTTTATTTCACTTATTATAAATAGGTTTTAGGTTTCTTTTTAGGAGTTTTCGCATAATACTCAGAGAACTCAACAGTTAGAGAGAAAATGGTGAGATTACATTGGAGAAAATTGGGAACAGTTGGACTTTAATTTCATCTTTCATCTTGTGATTCTCTTTGAAGTTTGATTTGCTTGTTCTTGATTCAATTATGTAAGTTCTTAATTATGTTCCTCCAATTCATGATTCTTGAATCTACACAAAGCATGAGTAGATAAATCCACAACTAGGGTTGTCGGAACCATGAAGAACTAACAAGGTAAAACTGAATAATTCATAATTTCTTGAAAGTGTACATGTATCTATTAATTAACTCTCTTCTCTTTACATGTTTTCTAGTAGTGGTCAACATTAGAATTTGCCTAGTGATACTCACTAGACCAAGGTAATAATGAATAGGAAAAGAGACTAATTAACAGGATTTGATTGATGTGTTCTCATCTAATCAATCAAACTGGGCCAAGAGAAGGTTGTACTGGGACTAATAGGTAAGGTTTAGTGATGTACACTATGGAGATGGGCCAAGTCACATAGTGAAATTCACCTCTCACCTTTGACTAAAGGGCTTAGTGAACTTAACTTACTGTCCTGCATGTTGTATACTAGAAAAGAATTAGGTTATCCGGTGATACTAAGTTAGGGAATCATGGGAAACACAACACCCTAGTTTCTCTCCATATTGTTTTCGCTCTTGTGTGTGTAAGTTTATTTTTCCACTTATTACTGCAAATCCCCCCTTGCGGAAGTAAGTTGGTTAACTACTCGATTTGCAATCATTGAGTTCTCTTGAGTCTACGTATTCCCTGTAGGTTTGATCCTAACCTTGGTTTGGTTCTATTTCTTGACAACAATCGTTTTATCCTAAAAAAGAAGGTGTAACTTGGGCGACATCAGTCTCCAATGATTCTTCGAGATTCTTCAAAATTTCTTCATCAAATTTCAAGGCCTTAAGGTATGTGGGTCCTTCATCTATGGGGTCTTCCACACATGGAGTCCCAAAACTATTTTCACTAAATTCTTTGAATTGCAATGTTGATAATTCTTATGTATTATCTAATACTCCTATTAAGCATGATTTATGTTGAGAATCTTCATCTATTGAATGAAATTGGATGAATTGATTTTAAGGGTATATTATTATGAGCTATTTTATTATATTCAAAGTTAAGAATGTTATGATACCATGAGATGCAATGAAGTTGATGATTTTATGAGACGAATTTCATGTTTACATGCCTATGCTTAAATGATGATATGAATGGTTGTGATAGGTTGTTTGAGAATGATTTAAAAGGTTTTACTCCATTATTGCATAGTCCTTTTGAGTTTCATAATTTCTAGCTTACATACATTAACCCATCCAATTTTCATGTTAAGTTCTCTAACAAAGTACGATTTTCAAATGATGAGGATTCAACTACATGTTATGAAAGCTCATGAAAGTTATGAAGTATTTATGAATCCCTCCTATGAATAGTTCAAAATGGTGAGAAAATTCTCACAAAGGATAGATCCTCTTGTTATAAGGACAATTCTCACTTGGTGGATCTTATGTTTTAATGAGCTATTCCTTATATGATGTTGCTACATTAACAAGTTTATGAATAAATATGATTTTGCATATGTTTTCAAATGTATTCTGTGGGAATGACTTAGTACTGAATGGGGTATGCTAGTGGGATTCGGTAAGAGAATCTTAATAGCAACCTCATGTCTCATTAACTATGTGCCACCATAGGAGCCCTTGTGGGCTAGTCTACTGGATCCACTTAGGCCATTTCTACTCACCAAAGATGCATGTGCAAGTGATTGGAGTTCTACTTGGCAAGTAGTCTCCCTAAGATAATGTAGGGAATACGTTAGATTCCATGTATTAGCTTGCATGGTTTTATATGTCAGTTATGATCTCCTCCCACATATGTATGATATCATGAATTTATGTTTTACCCTCCTTGCACGTTTTTTTCAAAGTATTAGTCATGCATGTCATATTGAGCTTATTCCTATTGTATATGATTATGCATCTTGTCTATGTGACTTATGATCTATTGTTGCATTGCATCCTACATACTATTACATTCAAAGTACTAACCCATACTTTTTACCTACATGATCTAACCATATAGGGACCGAGCACTTTCTCATCTACCTCCTCGTGTCTAGTTCGGTTCATGAAGATATTTTAGCAATGCAACAATAAATAGTTACCATAATCAAAATGCTTAATATTAAGCAATAGGCATAATATATTAATATGGCATGTATTATCAATGCTTAAGTAAATCATTCTTAAGTAAGTTATGCTCATATAGGATATCATTTGTGAAGAATAGACCAACTAGATTATCGAAGCATGAACCCCTTGGTTGGTTGATGATAGTGTCACCCCATCCCCCTGGTGGTATGATACAAATCCCTAATATGTTTGATGATAATAACACCTTATTACCCTGGTGGCGAAGTACAAATCCCTCACATTGTTTGATGAGTACAAAACTCTACCTAGGTTGATGAGTACAAACCCCTACCTCAGTTGATGGGTACAAACCCCCGCCTCGGTTGATGAGTACAAATCCCCAACTCTGCTATCCGAGCTCTTAGTCCCCTAGATTGTAACACGCTATGCCATGTATATCATATGAAAAAGCTCTTTTCATCATTATATCATTTATAGCATATCTCAAGCTTTGGACCTTCCATTCCACAAGAAACCCTAGCTGGACATTTTATCAAACACTTAGAGGGTGTGTAATGCTAGTATAAAACCATGAAATACAGAGATGAAATCATGCAAGAATCCATTATAAAACCATCCATCAACACCTTGCAACACTCTAAATACATATACATCAAAACCCCTCATCAAATCTTACATTAGATCCAAGTTTGATAGCTCAAAACATAGTAAAATAGTCACATCTTTACATAGCTTTAACATAGTGTGTAGTGAATTTCATAATAATCAAGACCCATTTGTAAATCAAATTTACAACAACAATAACAACAACAACATACCCAGTGCAATCTCACAAGTGGGGTCTGGGGAGGGTAGATTGTACGCAGACCTTACCCCTACCTCATAGAGGTAGAGAGGTTGTTTCCTTAAACCCTCAGCTCAACTTTAAATCATGTAATTTGATTAAAAGGACTCTTGGGTATCATTAGTGAAAGGAACCCATGATAGTAACCTACATACCTTTGCTTGGATATGAACTTCGTGAAGATTGGAGATGGAGACTTGAAGCTTGAAGAAGAACCATGACGGAGAACCCTAGCTTGTGATGAGGGTTTAGAACATGAGTTTGGAGAGTAAAAATATGACTAAGTGTTTGAGTGAGTATTTGGAAATGATTAGGATGATATGAGGGTGAAATTTGTCCAAGTATAGGTAAACAACATTTGGGAACACTTAGGCCCAAAACTTAGAAGTCTTGGACCGAGCTTAAAAAAAAAAACAGTCCCCATATGAACTGGGGCATGTCACAAGGGGGTCACAAAAACCCCTCTGGAATTTGCACTTTTGGAATTTTGTAATTGCTGATCATTCACTCTTATATTGGGGTTCGACCCTTTTTCACCTAATTTGGATCCCCTGAACAAGAATACGATTTGAATTTTTGAAATAGCAAACAAATTTTGAGATATATGGAATTTAATATTCCGAGCATTCCTAGACATGTTTTCGAGCGCTTTTTGTGGTCGTTTCCATATCTCCCCCTTGGAAAAATTCGTCCCCGGATGTAAAAAAGCTGTACCAGACAAGAATGATCATAAACAAATTGGCCCAACTAAAATGCAACATTACATATAAAACACCGTTTTCAAAATCTCTACATGAGTGTAAAATCATCATGACTTGCCAACCTAAACATGAATGCATATCAATGGCATTGAGGCTGAAATATAAGACTTGAAATCACATAGGGGACTTAGGATTAATACCTTAGGCATTACTGGAGTGGAAAAGATAAGGGTACCACTTTTCCATGTCCGCTTCGGCCTCCCAAGTAGCACTTTAGATTTGATGGTTCCTCAAAAGGACCATAACGGATGCTACTCCTTGTTCCTTAATCTCTTCACTTGTCTATCTAGGATTTGAACTGGAATGTCCTCATAGGTCAAGTTATCTCAATGGTACACACAAAACAAAGAGGCACAATAGCATTAGGATCACCAACACATTTCCTTAACATAGAGACATGAAATACTGGGTGAACCAAATTTATTTCACCAGGCAACTTCAATTCATAATCTACCTTTCCAACCCTCTTTACCACCTCATAATGTCCAACATACGTTGGACTCAACTTCCCCTTTTTACCAAAATAGACCACACCTTTCACTGGAGAAACTTTCAAATAAACCCAATCACCCTCTTTGAATTCAAGGTCTCTTCTTCTCACATCGACATAAGATTTTGGATGACTTTGGGCCATTCGCAACCTTTCCATAATAATCATAACATTCTCAAGAGCCTCCATAACCAAATCTGATCCCAATAAATCCATCTCTCATACCTCAAAACAACCAATCGGTGATCTACAACGTCTCCCATAAAGAGCCTCAAAAGGAGCTATACCTATACTAGAGTGATGGCTATTGTTATATGTTAATTCAATCAAAGGAAGATGGTCACCCCACCTACCCCTCAACTCCAGTATACAAGCCCTTAGCATATGCTCAAGTGTTTGAATGGTTCTTTCGGCTTGGCCATCCATTTGAGTGTGGAAAGCCGTACTAAGGTGACTTTTTGTACCAAGACCCTTTTGATAGGACCTCCAAAAGTGTGAAGTGAATTGTGAACCACGGTCTGATATGATGGGCAAGGGAACCCCATGCAACCTTACTAACTCATGGATGCACAACCTTGCATACTCTTCATCCCCATATGTTGTCTTAACTGGTAGGAAGTGAGCCGATTTCGTCATCCTGTCAAGCACCACCCTAATGGAATCAAAACCATTCCTAGTCTTAGGTAACCCAACCAAAAAATCCATATTAATTACCTCGCACTTCTAAGTGGGAACCTCTATGTCTTGGGTAAGGCCACCCAACATTTGATTTTCGGCTTTAACTTGTTGACAACTATGGCAACCAAAAACGAATTTGGCAATGTACCTCTTCATGCCTCTCCACCAGTACACATCCCTCAACTCTCTATACATTTTGATAGAATTGGGGTGGATAGAGTAAGAAGAATTATGGGCCTCATTGAGAATTTTCTCCCTCAAATCATCAACATAAGGAACACACAACCTACCTTGGTATCTAATGGCACCATCTCCCCCTTGGGAGAAAACCTCTATTTTACCCTCTTTCACCAAAGCCTTCAATTCAAGTAAGGAGGAGTCAATATCTTATTTTGCTATCGCCTCATCAACCAAAAATGATATGGATCAATCAACAACAACACCGTCACCCACTTCTTCCAACCTAACCCCCAATCTAGCCGATGTATGCACCTCTCTAGCAATTTCCCTATCACCACCATCAACATGACCTAGGATATACATGGACACAAGACTTAAAGCATCTGCCACCACATTTGCCTTACCTAGATAATAATGCACACGCATGTCATAATCTTTGAGATGTTCTAGCCACCTTCTTTGTCTCAAGTACATCTTTTTGAGTGAAGACATATTGAAGGATCTCATGATCAGTGAAGACATTAACATGCACCCCATACAAGTAATGATGCCAAATCTTTGATGCCAACACAACGGCGACCAACTCTAGATCATGGGTAGGGTAGTTTCTTTCATGTACCTTAAGTTGTCTAGAAGAATAAGTTATGACCTTATCATTTTTCTCTAGAACACAACCCAAACCAACTCTAAACGTATCACAATACACAACAAAACCCTCAAGCGCATCCGGTAATGACAATATAGGAGCAGACACAAGCCTATCCTTTAATGTTTGGAAGCTCCTCTCACATTCATCGGTCGACACAAGCATAACCTTCTTTTGAGTCAATTTGTCCATAGGGGAAGCAATGGAGGAGAACTCATTCACAATCTTCTATAGTAAACCATAAAGCCCAAGAAGCTCCTAATATCCGATGGGGTCAATGGTCTAGGCCAATTCCTAATTACGTCGGTTTTCTTAGGATACACTTTTGTACCATTCCCCGACACCACATGACCCAAAAATGCAACCTCCTTCAACAAAAATTCACACTTATCACACTTGGCATACAATTTCTCCTCCCTCAACCTTTGCAACAAAACCCTCAAATGACCCATATGCTCCTCTCTTCTATGTGAACAGATCAATATATCATCAAAGAAGACCACAACAAAGGAATAAAGGTAAGGTTTGAAGACCCTATTCATTAGGTCTATGAAGATGGCCGGTCCATTAGTCAACCCAAAAGACATCACAACAAACTTATAATACCCATATCTAGTCCAGAAGGCCGTCTTAGGAATATCACACTCCCTCACCCTCACTTGATGATACCCGGACAGAAGATCAATCTTAGAGAAGAAGCTAGCCCCTTGCAATTGGTCAAATAAGTCATCAATCCTTGGAAGTGGATATCTATTCTTTGTAGTGACCCTATTGAGTTGTTAGTAGTCTATGCAAATTCTAAGTGACCCAGCCTTCTTTTTCACAAATAACACCGGAGCACCCCAAGGGGATTGACTAGGTCTAATAAATCCCTTTTCCAACAAATCTTTCAATTGCTCTTTTAACTCCATCAACTCCCCCGGGGTCATACTGTAAGGGAGAATGGAGATTGGTTTAGTGTCAGGGAGGAGTTCCATGCCAAAATCTATTTCTCTTTCGAGAGGGACACCGGGAAGGTCATTTGGGAAGGCATCAAGAAACTCCTTTACAATAGGGACGGACTCAATCGAAGGGACTTTGGACTCCACATCTTTAACCATCACAAGATGATACAAACATCCCCCAGAAGTCAATTTATGGGCTTTAATGCATGAAATGAATCTACCCCTGACCACCGCATCTTGACTTTCCTGCTCAAGGATGGGATCATTTGGAAATTAAAACTTGCCCCTATGGGTTATACAATCAATGGAAGAATAGTAGGCATGTAATCAATCCATCCTAAGTATGACATGAAAATCTACTATGTCTAATTCAACAAGGCCACAAGGCAACAACCTATGCAAAATGCAAATAAGGCAACTCCTATAAACTTTCAAAGAAAAAATAGAAGCACTAGTAGGAGTAGACACTTTACATGACACTGCAATAACTCGGGGACAACATGGAACTTTTTAGCAACAACTGAGGTAACGAAGGAAAGAGTGGCACCTGGATCAGTCAAAGCAAATATATCAAAGTCAATTATTTTCAACATACCGGTAACAACATCAACGACCTCACCAATCCCTTGCATCCCATGTAGAGCATAAAATTAATTGTTCTTTGGGGCACCACCTTGAGGACCACATTTACCCAATTGGACCGTATTAGTACCCTAGACTTTGCCACGATTTCTTGGAAAATCTACCTTCTTGTGCCCAAGCTCCCCACAACCAAAGCATGCATTAAAATCTTTCAAACATGGGCCTCTATGAATCCTTCCATATCTAGGACACCCATCAATAGGAGCCACACCACCAACACCTTGAGGCCTAGGGAAGTCACTAGCAAACCCCTTATTAGTAGCATGAGGAGGCCTTTGGCCTTGATGAAATCTAGCAATCTTTTAGAATATACCCTCAAATTGGGCCCTCTTGGCCTCATGCCCCCTCCCCTTCCTCATCTTTTCCTCTTCCATTTGCTCGGCATATGTCATCAATTGAGATATGGCCATGTCACTAATTAGCATGGTGAAACGACATTCTTCACTCACCAAGTCGGAGACCCCCGTCATGAATTTATTTATCCTAGATCTAAGATCAACCACCAAATGAGGAGCATACTTTGAAAGTTGATTAAATTTGAGGGCATACTCCCTCACACTCCTAACACCTTGTTTCAAGTTCATAACTCTACCAACTTTTCTTCCCTAAGATCAAGAGGGAAAAATATATTAAGGAAGGCCAATTTGTCCTCCTAAAATCATCACATTACCAACGCCCTTCTCACCCTTCCGTTGATCATACTATATTTGAGCTATGCCTTTGAGTTGGTATGCCGCTATCTCTACCTTTTCATTTGACCCAACACCAGTGATACTCAAGATTTTATAGACCTCATCAATGAACTCTTGTGGATCTTCATCCACCCTAGACCCATAGAAAACTAGAGGTTTCATCCTCATGAAGTCCCTTACCCTAGCTCCCATGGTAGTAGAGTGAGTAGCTTGGTCCCCTTGATTGACTTGGTTGGCCACCACTTGGGCAAGCATAGTTAGACCATCTCGGTGCTCACCATTGTTAGGTTGCTTCTCAGGAGTTTGCGCCCTTCATCCTCAAGTGTTTGGCATTGTCTAGCATAACAAAGAACAATCGTTAGGGGAAAACATACCACAACTCTATAGCACTACTTAGAACATGAAGAAGGGAAATATTTTCTAAAACGTCTCATTGCCTCCTACTCACAATCATGGCACGCTTCACAACTATGGATAGGACTTTAATCGATGCGGTGTGTTGGACACAAAGAATTTATCAACCTAGTTCTCTGATACAAAGTTTGTCACAACCCAAGCCTTGGTCCTAGACATGACACGGCACAAGGGGAACCCAATAGAAACCAAAGCAAGCCTCATAAAATATCTTTACATATCCTTGGTCGCGGAAGCAACAGATACAATATACAAAAGTAAGTATAGGGCAACGGGACTAAGGGAAAAGCTTGCACAACATCTTAATCAAGAGGTAAGAGATAAGCTCATATCATAGACATAAAAAACAATAGAGTCAAAGCTCTTAACATAGATACATAACATATCTAACAAACACCACTAACACATGGATAAGAGTGATGGCCAAAACTAAGTAACCGGACTAACCCTCATACTCAAATGGACAATAAAGAAGAATGTCTCAATACATAATATTAGCAATATAGACTAAGGTCCCCGAAATGGAGGACTCACCAAATAGCTTGAGAAATGTCGAACTAGCCACGTGGAGGATGAGGATGATCAATTTGGGAACCGGTTCCTAGATGGTGAAATCATGCAGGCATAAAGTATGCATTAGTACATTTGAATGTACTAAGTATGTAGGATGCAATGCAACAATAAATATGCACCATAATCAAAATGCTTAATATTAAGCAATAGGCATAATATATCAATATAATATGTATGATCAATGCTTAAGTAAATCATGCTTAAGTAATTTATGCTCATGTAGTATATCATTTGTGAACAATAGAACAACTAGATTACCAAAGTATAAACCCCTTGGTCGGTTGATGATGGTCTTATCCCATTACACTAGTGGTGATATAAACCCCTCACATGGTTGATGATAATCACACCTTACCACCCTGGTGATGAAGTACAAACCCCTCACATGGTTTGCTGAGAACAAACCCCTACCTTGGTTGATGAGTACAAACCCTACCTCGGTTGATGGGTACAAACCCCCACCTCAGTTGATCAATACAAACCCCCACCTCGGTTATCCGGGTTCTTAGTCCATCAGATTGGGCATGGTTTAATGAAACACTTTATATAGAGTATATCATATACATAATCTCTTTTAATCATTATAACATCATTAATATCATATTTCATACTTTGGACCTTCCATTCCACAAGAAATCCTAGCGGAACATCTTATCAAACACTTAGAGGGTGTGTAATTCCAGTATAAAATCATAAAATATAGAGATGAAATCATGCAAGAAAATTCATTATAAAACCATCAATCAAAACCTTGCAATACCCTCAAGAGATATACATAAAACCCCTCATCAAATCTGACATGAGATCCAAGATTTACAACTCAAAACATAGCAAAATAGTCACATCTTTACATAGCTTTAACATAGTGTGCAGTGAATTTCATAATAATCAAGATCTATTTGTAAATCAATTTTAAATCATGCAATTTTGAGTAAAAGGAGGCATGGGTATCATGGGTGAAAGGAACCATGAAAGAAACCCACATGGCTTAGCTTAGAGATGAACTTGGTGAAGATTGGAGATGAAGACTTAAAGCTTGAAGAAGAACCTTTAAGGAGAACCTTAGCTTGGGATGAGGGTTTGGGACTTGAGTTTGGAGAGTGAAAATATGACCAAGTATTTGAGAGAGTATTGAAAAATGTTTAGGATTATATGAGGGTGAAATTTGGCTAATTATAGGTAAAAAATGTTTAGGAACACTTAGGCCCAAGATTTATATTTTTTTACTAAGCTTAAAAAAAAGTCCCCAAATGAACTGGGGCGCGTCGCGAGGGGATCACGAAAACCCCTTTCCAATTTGCACATTAGAATTTTGTTATTGCTAATATTTTTCTCTTAAATTGTAATACCCCACACCTTACAATACTAGTACAATTCAAATGAAACATGACATGATTTGGTCGAAGTAGCACTAATTTTCAAAAGTGCTTGAATCTCGCGTTAATGGGCTATATGTGCGTCTGGTGCTTAAGAGGGTATACATGTTTTGTGTAAAATTGAGGAGGTTGTGACCTTAATATGAACTAAGAGAAGTGATGTACTTGTAGGACTTAGAAGCTAGCTGGTGAGTCACCTACTTGCTTGGCTCTAATTTGGTAGTTAAACGGAGACGAAGCTCGACGTCGAAATTATCCAAGTTCGATTATGAATAAAGTCCATATTAAGGGTGTAACTTTGGCCCATGTTTTAGTATAATAAATGGGATATATTATCAGCCCAAGAAGTATAATGAAAAGGACCCAAGACATCCCAATACACTTATAAAATTGGGCCCAAACTAAGTGAAGGAAAAGTTGGAAAATAGGCAGCCCAATCCCATCAATTTGGTGACCCATTTAGGCCCAAGTCTAAAGGCGAAGCTGCTGCACAAGTAGATTAATAATATGTGGTTTAAGATGGCCAAAAGTTCAAAAGTAATTCGGCCAAGCTAAGGCTTTAAAAGGGGGTAATGACCAGCCTACAATCTTATTTCAACTTAGACAAGGAAAAATCTGTTTTCTTAGGTGGTTGTTTGCTCTCGTTTGAAGGGTTGAAAAACCGTCTTTACAACATAACAAGGGCACCTAAAGAAGCTATAAGTCTTGAATTTTAAGGTAAGTAAACTTACTTATGCACCTAGTATGGTTTGTTCATCAAAACCAAAGAGACAAGTTAATCTCACCTATGCTGGAATTTCTGGGCAGATTGTATACTAAGGATTCTTGTGTACTTTTCTTGTTAATTAAGAGGTGTTTTTCTTGTTGGATGGCTTTTGTATGTATTAGTACTTAATTATGCAACAAATATTGGTTTTACAGCAGTGTAAAAAGGCTGATTAATTACTTTTGCAGTCCACAAAAGCGAGTCATTATATGATATCACAATTATGTGCTTCGTATGAACTTGTGGACTGTTGGAGAGCAAGCTGTTGCTTCATGTCCTTAATAACTGATTTATTATTGTTCTGAAACTGGTTCATAGCTGGTTGTATGTATAAATGTTGCTTGAATAATTAGGTTAAGGTTGGAACCGATTTGGAATTGTTAAGGTCGAAAGGTAGCGAGGAAAGGTGACGTTATGCTGTCCATTTTTAGATTACGTGGAATTGTGATGTGTTGTTCTTTGTGGGCTATTGCAAGACTGTTGTGGCATTTAAATAGGTTGTACATGATGTGTACTTGCTAATGTGTTTTGGAAAATATGATTAAAGGCATAGAGGTTGGAAGAATACGTTCGGGTTTATAAACACCCGCTTGCTGCCCATGTATTATTTTCTTGTGTAATTGGGATATCAAGGTGTATATATTTGCTATTAATGCTAGTTTTATCATCTACTATGTTGTAGATAAGTATTTGAAGGAAGGGAAGGTTATTTTTAGATAGTAACAGGGTCCCACTACGAGAATAGGTATATCCACGTTTAGGAATGCTCTGGCCCAAGTCTTAAAAGTCTTGGACCACAAGAAAAATAAATGGAAAGACAATGTACATGTCCTTGTCACAGACAGGACACGAGAATCGAAGTTCTTCATTTGTTGTAAAGTGGCTTCATTTGATAACTTTCCTGTGAGTCTAATTCACTGATCCTCTGTGCATAAAAGGTATTCTACAACTTGTAAACTGCTCCATAACTTGTCTGTATTTTTGTAGACTTCAACTTTAGAAAATAATACCTCACTACAAGTCCTCAGAAACCTATCTATGACTCATAGAATTCTCTATGACCCATAGAAGGACTCATGCAATAGCAAAAAACAAAAAACTTCTACAATTTTTCCCTAAATCACGGCCGAATTGTGATCCTGCAAATCTAAATATTAAAACACATAAAACCTATAAATATTGAATTGACAACACACAAAATTTTATGTTTTTAGCATCAAAGTGTTGTCTTTTAGCAACATATCAGCTGAGCACATTGTTGAGTAGGGTCCGAAACCTGCATAGGTTGGTACTCACTTGGAGCCTATTGTAAAGGAGTCGCTCAGTTTCTCTGCATAAATTCGGTGGGATATTGTTCGTTCATGCATCCGACTGACACCTGCAGATAATAAATTGATACAAGAGTATGCATTTGTTATTGCCATCACCTTCGTTGGTTATGATATTGACTGCATCTGCCTCATCGCTGAGGAGATTCATGAGGCTACATTGAAGAGGTCCACGTCCATCCTATACTCGTGCTTGATCTACAGCTTCTGTCTAGAGTCTAGGGTGGAGAAATTACACCTGTTAGACTAGTTGATTGAGGCCCAGTGTACATTGGATCCCGACCTGATCAAAGATAAAATAACCTGGTGGCACTATGGCAAGCATAACCTCCACCTATTCCTGTGATGTTCACCCTAGCGCCACCACATGAGGGTTCACAGACTGCCACTACTTCTGCTGGTGCTATTGAGGAGAGTCCCCTGCAGCCCTAGGCAGTCGAGGAGATAGGATCCGCTACTGTTATTCCTGCACAACAAGCCACAACTTCACAGGCTATTACCGTTGAACTGATCTACATGTCTGCCTCATTTACATGGGCCTTAACACAGAGGTTATCACATGCTGAGTCATAGTTGACTCAGCGTGTTCATCAAATCAGGCCATGGGTCTGCCAGGGTATTTTAGAATTGGAGGGTCAGATGCAGGCATTTGCAATCCCTATTACTTACGACCACATCTCTATTGTGGATGCCCGCATTGACGCCTTTGAGGAGAGGATACAATGGAGATTGGGAGAGGCTCAGCCTTTTGATTTGTTAACTATGCGTGTAGAGATCCTGCATCTCTGCGCTGACATAATAGCAGCACTCGCGGAACAAGATGCACTACTAATGACTATACTTCTAGTGCCGATAGTGGATTTATTTGCTCCTGATGAACCTATCCAATCTTCCCATGGGAAGTGACCCTAAATAGAGGATGATGGGATAGATGAGAGATATATACGTGCGAGGCTCACTGGGGAGGAGGAGATTGACCTTATCCTGAGAAGAGTGAGACATGAAGAGGAGATGCGACAAGATCGAGAGTAAAATACGTGAGGGGTGTTAGCCCCACTGGACAGAGTACTACTTCTAAGCAGACCATCCTCCAGGAGAAGGGTGGCCACACTCAATCACACACTGGCACTTAGGCACGTAATTATGCTTTTTGACCCCCTATATTTTATTTTGTTATGATTCTGTGCATTACGTATGATGCACATCTTTTTCAACTGGGTGTTGGTAGTTACGGGCCTCAGTGATATTCGAGTAGCCTAGGTCTATAACTATCCTAAGTTTTCATCCTCGAGTTCTCTTGCGTTTATTCTTTTTCACTGTGGATATTTAATTTTTGTTGAGTAGACACATTTAGGATCTTTATATAGTATTTTTAGCATATTGTACCAATATTTTTGGCATATAACATATTTTCTTCTTTGTTTGAAAAATGCTACCCACAAAAATTTTGATTAGTTTAGATAGCAATCATGCATGTTTAGGTGTGTGACAATGTTTGTTCGGATAAGTAAAGGTATATTGAGATAAAAAGCATGATTTGAGACTCTTTTGTTGATAATGTATAAAGTGCCATGTGAGTGTGAGCTTAATTTGATTGATTAATATGTTTTGTCATAACTCAAAACTTGCCCTGTTACTTTAAGTTATATTCTAGATTAATTTGATTAGGAAAGGATCTTAGACTATTGTTCTAAATAGTCCACTAAGCTTAAAATTGACCAACGAAAATGATGATATAATCCCTTATTCCTAATGTTTGAGCCTAACATGTACCTATTCTTTGAAAATACCTGATTAACTTAGCTTGTTAGTTATAAAATCCTTTAATTGGCCCTGGTCCTTCCTTGAACATTGTGCAACTCGACTGAGGCAAAAAGTCTAAGTTGAGGGTGGCTACTAAAAGTGGCCCTTTTTTAGGATGTATATTGTGCACCTCAACACACGTCAATAGCCTAAGTTCAGAGTGACTAGTATAAGGGTGAAACACAAAATTAAAGGGGTGAGTTTGTGATATGGAGAAAATGGCAAAATCATGTACTGGGTGCAAGAAAAATAAATGATGCCTTAGTTGTAAGCTAAAGAGCAAAATGAAATGCATAAATAAGCAAAAAAGATATAAATAAAGAGAAAGCACCCAGAAAAACTAGAAAAAGGATAAACGAGAATAAGGTGAAATTAATAGAGTTGGTAGGCGAAAGTGTAGAAAAACACAGTGTCAAGGAGGGCTTTTAGTCACTATTTTCCCACAATATCATACCAAAGCTCCTTGAGCCCACATTATAAGCCTAGAACGTCCTAAAGTGATCCTATTCAGGTTAGTTAAAGGTCTAAGTCATGCGTATAAAGCCAAGCTTATGGTACTAGACATTATACATTAACATCTATTGTGAGAGTGAGCGATTTTTCCGCACCCAAAGGTTAAGAAAAAAAATCTAAAATTCCCCTCATGTTCTTCAGAATCCCCATAATCGTAACTTCCTTATATCTCTAAATTTGTGCATGATTTCAAAAATCCAACTTCATATTCTGGATCAGGGGCCAACATTGAATGGGAAATGGGTATAACATAGATTTTAGAAGACTCGAAGTGAAAAATAATTTTTGCTAATTTCTGAATTTTAGTGGTTGTCCACGCACAAGCCATGTAACGCCTGGGGCCTGGACTAGTATAAATCCTGCTACGCATCTGCTTCACGCCATGCCTAGGGTATGGACCAGTGTAAAATCTTCTCAATTTTCCTTATCTCATCCAAGGGCATTTGGGTCATAACCCAATGCCCATTTAAAAGTTAAATCTAACATATTTGGCTAATTTTCAACTCTATATCTCACAAAACCCTCTCTAAAACCTCTCCAAGACTCTATCAATTTTGAAACAACCCTGAGAAGTTCCTGAAAATGTGCCCCAAAATGTTTAGAATTTTAAATTCCATATATCTCAAAATCCGTTTGCTATTTCGAAAATCTGACTTCATATTCTTGTTCAGGGGTTCAAATTAGGTGAAAAATGTTCTAACCCCAATTTAATAGCGAAAGATTAGCAATTATGAAATTTTGAGAACAGAAATCCTAGTGGGGTTTTTGCATTGCCTTCGGGACGCGCCCTAGTATATTTTGGGGACTGTATTTTTTAGCTCAGTCCATGAGTTCTAAGTCCTGGGCCTAAGTGTTCCAAAATGTATTTTTACCTATATATAGCCAAATTTCACCATCTTATCATCCTAAATATTTCTCAATACTCGCGCAAACACTTAGTCATATTTTCACTTCCCAAACTCAAGTCCCAAACCCCTCCTCCCAAGCCAAGGTTCTCCTTCAAGTTTCTTCTTCAAGCTTCAAGTCTCCATCTCCAATCTTCACCAACTTCATCTCTAAGCTAAGGTATGTGGGTTTCTTTCAGGAGTTCCTTTCACCCATGGTACCCAAGCCTCCTTTCACTCAAATTGCATGATTTAAAGTTGATTTACCAGTGGGTCTTGATTATTATGAAATTCACTGCACACTACATTAAAGCTATGTAATGTTGTCACTATGTTGCTATATTTTGAGCTATAAATCTTTTATATATTGTAAGATTTGATAAGGGGTTTTGATATATATTTCTAGGGTATTACAATGTGTTTATTGACAGTTTTACGATGGATTTTCTTGTATCATTTCATCTATATATTTCATGATTTTATACTAGCATTACACACCCTCTAAGTGTTTGATAAAATGTTCGAATCTAGTTTCTTGAGAAGTTGAAGATCCAAAGCATGAGATATGATATGATTGACTATATGATGATGAAATGAGTTTATATATATGATATATTCTGCATAATTTGTTGCATTAGACCACGCCCAATCAGGGTAACCTAGTTGAGGGGTCAACATCTCAACCACTAAGGTGGCGGGTGCTATCATCACTAACCTTGATGAGGGGTTTGTACCTCATACACTATGGTGATAGGTACTATCATCACTAACCTTGATGAGAGGTTTGTACCTTACACACTAGGGTGATGGGTGCTATCATCACTAACCTTGATGAGGGGTTTGTACCTCATATACTAGGGTGATGGGTGCTATGATCACTGACCTACCAAGGGTTTGTACTTTAGAAATCTAGTGTGGTCTCTTCTACACATATGATATTCTCTATTGGCATGTATTACTTAAGCATGTTTTACTTATGCATTGATCATACAAACCATATGTTATAAGTATGCCTATTGTAATGCATTTTGATTATGATGCTCAATTCTTGTTTACATTGCATCTTACATTCTTAGTACATTCAAATATACTACTGCATACTCTATGCCTACATGATGTTACCATGTAGGAACCGGTGCCCAAGTTGATCATCGTCCTTCTCCACGTGGCTAGTTTGGTGCTATTCAATCTAGTTAGTAAGTCCTTCACACCGGGGACCTTAGTCTATGATTCTTTTATTATGCATTGAGACATCCTCCTTATTGTCTATTTTGACTATGAGGGTGAGCCCAGTTACTTTATCTTGTCCCCCGTTCTTATGTATGTATAGGAGTTTCTGTTGGACATGTTATGTATCAATGCTAAAGGCATTGACTCTATATTTCTTTATGTCTATGAAATGAGCTTGTCCTTTCTCCCTTAAATATGATGTTGTGCAAGATTTCCCCTAGTCTCGTTGCCCCTATTCTTATTTTTTTATGTTGTATCTATCGCTTCCACAACCAAGGATGTGTAATGATGTTCTAAGAGGCTTGCTTAAGGTCCCTTTGGATTCCTCTTGCGATGTGTCACATCTAGGCCCTAGGCTTGGATTGTGACAAGCTTGGTATCGGAGCACTAGGTTGATAGATCCTCAAAGTTTAACACACTGCGTCGATTAGAGCCATATTCATGGTTGTGAAGCGCGCCGTGACTATGAATAAGAGGCTATGAGAAGTTTTAGAAAATATTTCCCATCTTTAAGTTTTAAGTCATGCTATAGAGTTGTGGTAAGTGTTTCCCCTAATCATTATGCTATGTTATGCTAGATTATACCAAACACTCGAGGACGAAGGGCCCAAACTCCCAAGGAGCAACCTAACAATGGTCAGCTCGAGGATGCTCTAAATATGCTTGCTCAATATGTGGCCAACCAGGTTAGTCAAGGGGCTAAAACCCTCATGGTACTACCCCGATAACTAGGGTAAGAGACTTCATGAGGATGAATCCTCCGATTTTTGATGGGTCAAAGGTGGATGAGGACCAACAAGTGTTCATTGATGAGATCTATAAAATCTTGAATATCATGGGTGTTGAGTCGAATGAAAAGGAGGAGTTGGCGGTGTACCAACTCAAAGGTGTATCCTAAATATGGTTTGATTAATGGAAGCATGAGAAGGGGGTTGGTAATGTGGTGCTTTAGGAGGAGTTCAAATTGGCTTTCCTTAACAAATTTTTCCCTCTTGAGCTTAGGGAAGCTAAGTTGGCAGAGTTTATGAACTTGAAACAAGGTTCTATGAGTGTGAGGGAGTATGCACTCAAGTTTAATAAACTTTCAAAGCATGCTCCTCGTTTGGTGGACGATCCTACATCTAGGATAAACAAGTTTTCAATAGGGGTCTCTAACTTGGTAAGTGAAGAATCTCGGTCCGCCATGCTAAGTAGTGACATGGACTTGTCTTAGTTGATGAACTATGCAGAGAAAATGCAGGAAGAAAAATTGAGGAAAAGAAGGGGGCATGATGCTAAGACGGCCTGTCTTAGGGGTAAGTTCCAAAGGGGTGGCCGGTTCCATCAAGGATAAGGTTCTCACCATACTACTAATAGGGCGTTTACCAATGACCTCCCTAGGCCTTAAGGCCTAAATGTGGAGGGGGTCGTAATGGCCCATGTTTGAAGGGTTTTAATGCTTGTTGTGAATATGGGGATCTTGGTCATAAGAAGGTGGATTGTCCAAGAAACTGTGGCAAGGGCCAGGGTATAAATGAGGTTCCATTGGGTAGAGGTAGTCCTCAAGGTGGTGCCCCAAGGCACAACTGGTTATATGTGCTACATGGGAGCGAAGGGGTTGGTGAGGTCCCCAATGTTATTACTAGTATGTTGAAAATCTTTGACTTTGATGTGTATGCTTTGATTGATTCGGGTGCCACTCTTTCCTTTGTTACCCCTTTTGTTGCTAAAAAGTTCCATGTTGTCCCTGAGTTGTTGCATGAGTCATATGAAGTGTATACTCCTATTGGTGCCTCTATTATTCCTAGGAAAGTTTATAGGAGTTGTCCTATTTTTCATTTTGCACAAGTTATTGCCTTGTGATCTTATTGAATTAGACATGGTGGATTTTGATATCATTCTTGGGATGGATTGGTTGCTTGTATTGATTATAGAACCCATAGGGTCAAGTTTCAATTTCCTAGTGAACCCATCCTTGAATGGGAAAATAAGGATGTGGTGGTCAAGGGTACATTCATTTCATGCATTAAAGCCCTTAAGTTGATTTCTAGGGGATGTTTGTATCATCTTGTACGGGTTAAAGACGTGTAGTCTAATGTCCCTACCATTGAGTCTATCCCGGTTTTAAACGAGTTTCTTAATGTCTTCCTAAATGACTTTCTCGGTGTCCCTCCCGAAAGGAAGATAGATTTTGGCATAGATCTACTTCTGAATACACAACCTATCTCCATTCCCCCTTACTATATGGCCCTGACAGAGTTGAAGGAGTTGAAGGAACAATTTGAAAGATTTGTTTGAAAAGGGATTTATTAGACCTAGTCAATCACCTTGGGGTGCTCAGGTGTTGTTTGTAAAAAAGAAAGATGTCACTTAGAATATGTATTGACTACCTAGAACTTAATAGGGTCATTATAAGGAATAGATATTCTATTTGAAGGATTGATGAATTTTTTTACCAATTGCAAGGGGATAGCTTCTTCTCTAAGGTTGATCTTCGGTACGAGTATCATCAGTTGAGGGTAAGGGAGTGTGATATCACAAGACAACTTTCCGGACAAGATATGGGTATTATGAGTTTGTTGTGATGTCTTTTGGTTGACTAATGCACCAGCCATCTTAATGGATCTAATGAATAGGGTCTTCAAACCTTACCTTGATTCCTTTGTTGTGGTCTTCTTTGATGATATATTGATCTATTCCCATAGTAGGGAGGAGCATATGGGTCATTTGAGGGTTGTGTTGTAAAGGTTGAGGGAGGAGAAATGTATGCCAAATATGACAAGTGTGATTTTTGTTGAAGGAGGTTGCATTCTTGGGTTATGTGGTGTTGGGGGATGGTATAAAAGTGGATTCTAAGAAAACCAATATGATTATAAATTGGCCTAGACCATTGACCCCATCGAATATTAAGAGCTTCTTAGGCCTTGCGGGTTACTATAGAAGATTTGTGAATGGGTTCTCCTCCATTGCTTCCCCTATGACCAAATTTACTAAAAAGAAGGTTAAGTTTGTGTGGATCGATGAATATGAGAGAAGCTTCCAAACATTGAAGGATAGGCTTTTGTCTGCTCCTATATTATCACTACCGGATGGGCTTGAAGGTTTTGTTGTATATTATGATCATCTAGAGTTGGTTTGAGTTGTATGATAATGCAAAATGGTAAGATCATAGCTTATGTTTAAAGATAACTCAAGGTACATGAAAGGAAATACCCTACCCATGACCTAGTGTTGGTCGCCGTTGTGTTTGCATTAAAGATTTGGTGTCATTACATGTATTGGTTGAATGTTGATGTATTCACCGATCATAAGAGCCATCAATATGTCTTCACTCAAAAAGATATCAACTCGAGACAAAGAAGGTGGCTAGAACATCACAAAGATTATGACATGAGTGTGCATTATCATCTGGGTAAGGCAAATGTGGTGGCAGATGCTTTGAGTCGAGTATCCATGGGTAACCTAGCTCATATTAATGGTGGTGATAGGGAAATTTACTGAGAGGTGCATATGTTGGTTAGGTTGGGGGTTATGTTGGAGGAAGTGGGTGATGGTGTTGTTGTTGTTGATGGTTTCAAATCTTCCTTGGTTGATGAAGTGACAGCAAAACAATATCTTGACTCCTCCTTGCTTGAATTGAAGGCCTTGGTGAAAGAGGGATAAGTAGAGGTTTTCTCTCAAGGGGAAGATGGCATCCCTAGGTACCAAGGTAGGTTGTGTGTTCCCTGTGATAATGGTTTGAGGGAGAAAATTCTTGATGAGGCCCATAATTCTCCTTATTCTATCCATATCGATTCCACCAAAATGTATTGAGACTTGAAGGATGTGTACTGGTGGGAAGGTATGAAGAGGGACATTGCCAAATTCATTTCCAATTGCCATAGTTGTCAATAGTTTAAGCCGAACATCAAAGGTTGGGTGGCCTAACCGAAGATAGAGATTCCCACATGGAAGTGGTAGGTGATTAATATGGATTTTGTGGTTGGGTTTCCCAAGACTAGGAAAGGTTTTGATTCCATTTGGGTGGTGGTCGATAGGATGATGAAATCGACTCACTTTCTGCCGGTTAAGACCACATATGGGGCTGAAGAGTATGCAAGATTGTACATCAATGAGTTAATAAGGTTGCATCGGTTCCTTTGTCCATCATATCATATCATGGTTCACAATTCACTTCACACTTTTGGGGGTCTTGTCAAAGGGATCTTGGTACAAAAGTTCACGTTAGTTCGACCTTTCACCCTCAAACGGATGGCCAAGACGAAAGGACAATTCAAACCCTTGAGGATATGCTAAGGGCTTGTGTATTAGAGTTAAGGGGTAGTTGGGATGACCATCTTCCTTTGATTGAGTTTGCCTGAAACAATAGCTATCACTAAAGCATCAGTATGGTTCCTTTTGATGATCTTTATGGGAGACATTGTATTGAAGACATGCTAAGGGCTTGTGTATTATAGTTAAGGGGTAGTTGGAATGACCATCTTCCTTTGATTGAGTTTGCCTACAACAATAGCTATCACTAAAGCATCGCTATGGTTCCTTTTGACGATCTTTATGGGAGACATTGTAAATCACTGGTTGGTTGGTTTAAGGTTGGAGAGATGGACTTATTGGGACCGAATCTAGTTATGGAGTCTCTTGTGAAGGTTAGGATGATTAGGGGAAGGTTGAGAATAGCCCAATTTCATCAAACATATAATGCCGGTGTGAGAAGAAGAGACCTTGAATTCAAAGTGGATGATTTGGGTTTATTTTAATGTTTCTCCAATGAAAGGTGTGTTTTTTTCTAATAAAACAGGGATGTTCAGTCCAAGATGTAGTGGTCCTTATGAGGTCTTGAGGAGGGTTGGCAAGATAGCTTATGAATTGAAGTTGCTTAGTGAAATGAATTTGGTTTATCTTGTGTTCCATGTCTCAATGTATAGGAAATGTGTTAGTGATCCTAATGCTATTGTGCCTCTTGATGATATGGGAGTTGTTGAAGATAGCTTGACTTATAGGGAGGTTCCATTTCAGATTCTAGATAGGCAAGTGAAGATATTGCGGAACAAGCACATGGCATCTATTAAGGTCCTTTGGAGGAACCAATAAATTGAAAGTGCTACTTTTGAGGCCGAAGTGGACATGCAAAAGCGGTATCCTTATTTTTTTCACTCCGCTCAAGCCTAAGATACTAATCCTATGTGACTTCAAGTCTTATGTTTCAACCGCTATGTCATTCATATGCATTCATGTTTAAGTTTATAAGCTTATGATGATTTTCCACTTAGATTGAGATTTTGGAAGTGGTGTTTTAAATGTAATATTGCACTTTAGTCAGGGATGGTTTGTTTATGATCGTTCTTGTCTTGAACGTCCCTTTTACATTCGGCAACGAATTCTCCCAAGGGGAATATATTGAAACGACCTCGAGAAATGCCCGAAGACGTGCCTCGGAATGCCCAGAATTTAAAATTTCATATATCCCAAAATCCATTTGCTATTTCGAAAATTCAACTTCATATTCTTGTTCAGGGGGTCCAAATTAGGTGAAAAAGGGTGTAACTCCAATTTAAGAGCGAAAAATTAGCAATTATTAAAATCTAATAATGCAAATTCTAGTGGTGTTTGCGTATTACCTTCGTGATACGCCGCAGTATATTTCAGGGACGATTCTTTTTAACTCAGTCCAAGACTTCTAAGTCTTAGCACTAAGTGTTCCCAAACATGATTTTTTCTATACTTAGCTGAATTGCACCCTCATATCATCCTAAACATTTTTGAATACTCACTCAAACACTTAGTCATATTTTCACTCTCAAACTCAAGTACCAAACCCTCATTCCAAGCTAAGATTCTCCTTCAAGGTTCTTCTTCAAGCTTCAAATCTACATCTCCAATCATCACCAAGTTCATATCTAAGCTAAGGTATGTGGATTTCTTTCATGGGTTCCTTTCACCCATGATACCCAAACATCCTTTTACTCAAATTGCATGATTTAAAGTTGATTTACCAATGGATCTTAATTATTATAAAATTCACTGCACACTATGTTAAAGTTATGTAAAGTTGTGACAGTTTTGCTATGTTTTGAGCTATAAAATTTTGATCTATTCTAAGATTTGATAAGGGGTTTTGATGTATATTTCTATAAGGTGTTGCAAGGTGTTTTTGATGGTTTTACAATGTATTTTCTCGCATGAATTCACCTCTATATTTCATGGTTTTATAATAGTATTACACATTCTTTAAGTGTTTGATAAAATGTTCGGATATGATTTCTTGAGGAGTTGAAGGTCCAAAGCATGACATGTGATATGACTGATTATATGATGATTAAATAAGCTTATGTATATGATATATTCTATATAACGTGTTGCATAAGACCATGCCTGATCCGGGTGAACTAGTTGAGGGGTCAACATCTCAACCAATAGGGTGATGGGTGCTATCATCACTAACATTGATGAGGGGTTTGTACTTAATACACTAAGGTGATGGGTGCTATCATCAATAACGTTGATGAGGGGTTTGTACCTCACTCACTAGGGTGATGGGTGCTATCATCAATGACCTATAAAGGGGTTTGTACTTTGGAATCTAGCTTGGTCTCTTCTACACATATGATATTCTCTATGAGCATGAATTACTTAAGCATGTTTTACTTATGCATTAATCATACATGTCATATTGTTATAAGTATGCCTACTACCTATTGTAATGCATTGTGATTATGAGGCACAATTTTTTTACACTGAATCCTACATACTTAGTATATTCAAACATATTAATGCATGCTCTATGCCTACATGATGTCACCATGTAGGAATCGGTGCCCAAGTTGATCATCCTCCTCCACTATGTGGCTAGTCGGTTCTATTCAATCTAGTTAGTGAGTCCTCCACTCCGTGGACCTTGGTCTATGATTCTCCTATTATGTATTGAGACATTCTTCATTATTTTCTGCTTTTACCATGAGGGTGATCTCGGTTAATTTGTATTGGACCCCATTCTTATCTATGTATAGAGGTATTTGTCGGACATGTTATGTATCTATACTAAGAGCCTTGACTCTATTTTCCTTGATTTCTATGATATGAGATTGTATTTTATCCCTTGATTATGATGTTGTGCATGCTTTCTCCTAGTCCCATTGCCCCTATTATTATTCTTTTATACTATATCTATTGCTTCCGTGACCAAGGATGTGTAATGATGTTCTAAGATGCTTGCATAGGATCCTTTTCGGTTTCCCTTGCGTCATGTCACGTCTAGACCCTAGGCATGGGTTGAGACATCAATTCTCTCATTCAAATCCAAAGATTTAGAACTCAATTTTGGAACTCAAGAACTTATATCACGTTTCAAGTCTCTTTCAAGCTTATTTCAAGAAAATCCAAGATTGAGGTATGATGGTCTTCATCCATGGATCCTTACAACATGGAGCCGATCCTTCTTGTTTTATGAAAGTTGTTCAAGTTGTATTACCTATGGGTATTCATTATTATGAAATAGGAATATAAATTATGTTGGAGTTTTATCAAGTATGTATTGATCAGCCATGAATGTCTATTTCAAACTTATTCTATGAATTGATTTTCTTAATCAAATAATGCATGTTTTGAGCTATGACACTATGAATTATCATGAGCTTTTGTGATGTATTTCAAGGTACCCTACGTGAGGGTTTTACTACATGTTAGTGGGTTGAATTGCATTGAGTTTATTCATATTATTTCACTCTTGAATTTCATAATTTTGAGCAAGTATTATGAACCTACCATATGTTTTATTAAATGACATGACAAGAATACTCAAATAATTGATGATCTGTTAAATGATGTACAAGTCAAGTGGCTTCATGATGATTAAGGGCTTTAATGCATGTATTAAATTCATGAAAAGCATTAATGATTTTACAAATATTAAGTTAAAGACCTATTTCAAGATCTTTATATCTTATGAGCCATTCATGCTAAAGCAAGAGTTCACGTATTATTATTATTATGTACTCTCATGTTCAAGTTATGCTCAATTTTAGAGGTCAAGTATATTTATTAGCTACTCAAGTCATGTTCCTACAAGCTATTCATGTTATGATTAAAGAATGATTATTTTAAGTATTCCGTGGGATTAGACTTAGCATCGATGGATTGGATGTCAGCGTTGGGTATCTTCAAGGGTCCATGCTCTTTTCCTCATACTATGTGCCATCATAGGATTATGATTTTTACCATTGGTATACTAATGGATCCACCTAGTGCACTTTATCATGAAATCCTTTCCGAAATGGGTCATGTTCTTGTAAGGTGAAGTATGGTTTACCTTGGAAAGTAGATCACCTCCTTACTAATGAGGAATAATCATTGAGATTCCAAGTTTTAGCTCGCTTTGTCTTACTCATGTCGGTTAAGGTCTCTTCCTATATATGCACGATATATTATGCAAGTTGATTAATTTACAAGCATGTTTTACTACAAGCATTGATCATGCATGTCATATTGAGATTATATATCCATTTCTTATGATTATGCACTTTGAATATATTCACTTATGTCTTTGTTGTATTACACTCCGCATATTTAGTACATTCAAATGTATTATGGCATACTCTATGTCTACGTGATATTACCATGAAGGGACTGAAGCTCCTTTTGATCATCCACTCGACATGGCTAGCTCGGTCTTCATTTAAAAGAATTGGTGAATCCTCAAGTTCAAGGATAATATATAAGTTACTCTTGCTATATTGAGACTTCTTTATGTTGAAGACTTGTTATTATGAGGATGAGCTCGGAAAGTGTCTTGGTCCCCTCTCCATTCAAAGTTAGAGTTGCTTTTGGATACTATGATGTACTTATGGTATGAGCTTGACTCCTTTATTGCTTTTATGAATATCAGAACTTCCCTTAGTTCTACTTCCCTTTTAATTATATCTTGTGATGCTTATTTTTCTTCTGCGACCAAGAGTGTTTGATTGATACGCTATGAGGCTTGTTTGGAGTCCCTTTGGATTCCCCATTCACTGTGTCACATCTAAGACCTAAGAGGGTTCGTAAGGTTGCCTGTGAATCGGAGTTGCCTATGGATATGAGCATGGTTCATCCGGTCTTCCATGTGTCGATATTGAGGAGATATGTTGGTGACCCAAGTGCTATAGTGCCCTTAGAGGTTGTGGGTGTTGTGGGAGATAACTTGACCTATGAGGAGGTCCCAATGGAGATGTTGGATAGACAAGTGAAAAGGTTGAGGAACAAAGATGTATCATCCGTCAAGGTCCTTTGAAAGAATCAACAAGTTAGAAGTTTCACTTGGGAAGCCAAGGTAGACATGAAGAAGTGATGTCGATGCCTCTTTCACTTAATTAAAGCCTAATATAACAAATTAAGGTTACCCATGATTTAAAGTCCTAAGTTTCATCCCTCATGTCATATTGGATGTATTGATGTTCATGGTAAAAAGTTTATGGTGTCTTTTGACATTCATGTTGAGACTTTTTGAAAGTGATGTTTAAAGTGCATTTGTTGCATTCATGTTGAGCTAAAAGCTTCATAATTACTTCTCTTACTCATATTTCTTTGACATTCGGGGATGAATGTACCCAAGGGGGAGATATTGAAACGCCCCTCATGTACTTTGAAATGCCCCATAATCGTAATTTTCTTATTTCCCAAAATTTATGCGTGTTTTCAAAAATCTAACTTCATAATCTTGATCAGGGGAAAAGATTGAGTGAGAAAATGGTATAACCTGGAGTTTTAAAGACCTGTAATGAAAATCAATTTTTGTTAATTTTCGAATTTCAGTAGTTGCCCGCGCCCAGGCCGTGACACGCTTGGGGATCAGACTAGTGTAAATCCTGCTCCGCTTCGTGCATGGGGTGTGAACTAGTGTAAAATCTTTCTATTTTTCCTTATTTCGTCCAAGGGCATTGGGGTCATGATCCAATACCCATTTAAACATGAAATCTATCATTCTTAGTCATTTTCAACTCTATATCTCTCAAAACCCTTCTAAAACCTCTCCATGACTCTGTCAATTCTCTCAGTGAAATCCAAGGATTTCAAGCTCAATTTTGGAACTCAAGAACTTATCTCAAGCTTCAAGTCTCCTTCAACCTTATTTCAAGAAAATCAAAGTTTGAGGTATGAGGGTCTTTCACCCATGGAGCCCAACCTTCTCTTTTTATGAATGTTGGACGGTTTCCATTATTATAAAATATGAATATAAATCATTGTGGTTTATCAAGTATTGATTGATTATGCATGAATGTCTATTTCGAGCTTATTCCATGAATTTATCTTCTCTATTGAGACTATACATGTTTTGAGCTATGACACTATGAATTATCATGAGATTTTCTGATGAATTTCAAGGTACTCTACATAAGTTCTTTACTACAAGTTGGTGGGTTGAATTGCATTGAGTTTACTTATATTATTTCACTCTTGAATTTCATGGTTTTGAACAAGTGTCATGAACCCACCATATGTTTCATAAAATGACATGACAAGAATTTTCAAGTTATTGATGATCTATTACATGATGTACAAGTCAAGTGGCATCATGATGATTAAAGGATTTCATGCATGTATTGAATTCATGAAATGTATCTATGATGTTACAAATATCAAGTTAAACCCTATTTCAACATTTTTACCTCTTTGTTAGTCATTCATGTTAAAGCAAGGGTCCATGTATTATTATTATCTACTCTCATGATCAAGTTAGGCTCGCTATTAGAGGTCAATCATGTTTGTGATATACTCAAGTCATGTTCCTACAAGCTATTCATGTTATGGTTAAAGTATGATTATTTTAAGTATTCTATGGGATTAGACTTAGCATCTATGGATTGGATGTTGGCATGGACTATCTGCAAGGGTCCATACTCCTTTCCTCAAGCTGTATGCCGCCATAGGATTATGATTATTATCCTTGCTATACTAGTGGATCCACCTAGTGCACTTTATCATTAAATCCATTCCAAAATGGGTCATATTCTTGTAAGGATGATTACTTCATACGAATTGGGTCATGGTTCCATAAGGTGAAGTATAGTATACCTTGGCAGGTGGACCACCTCTTTACCGATGAGAGGTAATCATCGAGATTCCAAGTTGTAGGTTGCTTGGTTTTAGTCATGTCGGTTAAGGTCTCTTCCCACATATGTGTGGTATATTATGTAAGTTGATTGATTTACAAGCACGTTTTACTACAAGCATTGATCATATATACCATATTCAGATTATATATCCATTGCTTCTGATTATGCACTTTGAATATGTTGGTTTATGTCTTTGTTGTATTACACTCCGCATACTTAATACATTCAAATGTACTAATGCATACTCTATGCGTACATGATATTATCATGTAGGTATCGAAACTCCTTTTGTCATTCCCCTCCATGTGGCTAGCTCGATACTTCGGTTAAAAGCATTTGTGAGTCCTCAATTCCGAGGAGATTATCTAAGTTACTCTTTCTATACTAAGACTAATTTATGTTCAACACTTGTTATTATGAGTGTGATATCGGAAAGTGTCTTTGCCGCTGCTCCATTCCTAGTTAGACATGTTGTTGGATATATGATGTATTATACTATGGACTTCACTCATTTATTGCTTTTATAAATATCAAGACTTCCCTTAGTCCCTCTTCCATTTTAATTATATATTGTGATGCTTATTTTTCTTTCGCGACCAAGGATGTGTGATTGATATGCTTAGAGGCTTTTTTGGGGTCTCTTCTTGTTCCCCATTCGTAATGTAACGTCCAGCCGCTAGTCTTGGGTCGTGATAACATCATTGAGTGTCAAATGGGGGATTTCTTTCTGTGAGAGAACTTGCATTGTATTATTAGCACTAAACTTGTTAAGTGATTGTGGGTTGTTGATAATCTCTTACTTTAGTTTTGCTGTCACATGCACAAGGTTGAAGTGGTTAGGTAGATAGAAATCTGATCCTATTTCCAAAAGATGGTGTGGGCATCAGAGTCTAAAATTTATGTGATATATGACATTAGGTGGAGATCTTTGTGTTACACTATGTTCTATATAGATTGAGTCTGTTGCTTGGGGACAAGCAACAATTTTAAGTTGAGGGTGTTGATGTGCTAATAAAATACAACACTTTTGATGCTTAAAATATGGAATTTTATGTCTTCTTTATGTGATGTTGGTTGTTTTTATGCATTTTTGTGTGTATGTTTGTAGCATTATAGGTTGGTATTGATTTTGGAGAAAATTGCAGAAGTTGTTGAGTTCTTGTTATTATACGAGACCCTTAATGGTCATGGATCATTGTACGGGTCATAGGTTGGTTTCGTGAATAATTCCAGTGAGGGTTTTTTTTCTATAGTTTATTCTATGATCATCCATATGAGTCGTAGAGAGTTTTACGAGTCATAGAAGATGGTTCATGCCCTGAGGATTAGAGACTTGGACTTTCAAGAATTTCATCAGACAAAATCCCCTTTAGGGGTCGTAAAGCCTTTATGAGTCATAGATGGGTGTCGTAGAGTTGAAGTCCAAATTTTCAGTAGCAAAGTAAGAGACCTTAATTGCGGGCCATGGAATGCAATACGGCTCGTAAAACACCTTCCATATGGCGTACCGACCAGTTCTCCTATTTTTGTTAGGGCTTGAATTTATTTATTATAAATAGCTTTTTTGGGTTATTTCTTAAAAGTTTTTGCTTATTACTCTGAGAAATCAATATTTAGAGAGAGAAAATTATAAGATTATACTAGAGAGTATTTGAGTACACTTATGTTTGAATTTTACCTTTAATCTTGTGATTCTTATCGAAGTTGGATTTTGCTTGTTCTTAATTACGTTGTGTAAGTGTTCAATTATGTCTTCTCTATTCATAATTCTTGCATCTACAAATAGCATGAATAGCTAAATCCACAACTAGGGTTGTGGGGGCCATGAAGAAGCAACAAAGTAAAACAGGATAATTCATGATTCTTGGAAAGTATATATGCATGTAGTGATTAACTCTCGTCATATTGAATGTTATCTAGTGGTGGCCAACATTAAAACCAGGTTAGTTTTACTGACTGGACCAAGGTAATATTGAATAAGAATATAGATTAATTAACTAGATTATATTGATATGTTAAGGTCTAGTAAACCATATGGCCAAGGGGAGGTTGTACTGGGACTAATTGGTTAGGGTTAGTAATACACACTATGGAGATGGGTCAAGTTACCTAGTGAAATTCACCTCTCACCTTTGACCAAAGGGCTTGGTGAACATAACTTATTGTCTCATATGCTATACACTAAAAAAGAATTAGGTATCTAGTGACACTGAGTTGGGGAATCATGGGAACACAATACCCTAGTTTCTTTCCACATTGACTTCTCTCTTGTGATAGCTAGTTTTGTTATATTTCTCATTGATTATTGCAACCCCCTTTTTTGGGGAAGTAAGTCAATTAATTATTCGAATTGAAAATTGGTGAATTTTCTTGAGTTTATGTACTCACTATGGGTTTGACCCTAACCTTTGTTAGGTTCTATTTCTTGAAAACAACCAATTTATCCTCTAAAATGGATATGTATCTTGGGAGACACCAATCAACTCATTGTTGGCCTTTGGTACTGCAGTGATACCCCCTTTCTTTGGAACACACTTACTGAGCCTCATCCATTCACTTTCAGCAATTGGATTGATCACTATTGCATCCAACCACTTGATTATATCTTTGTGCACGACCTCTTGCATATGGGAGTTAAGACACTTTGTTGCTTAATGCTTGGCTTGATTCTTGACCAATAGGATTTTATGTATACATATCCTCGGAGAGATATCAATGCTATCAGAAATCATCAACCCAATGGCTTTCTTAAAATGTTTAAGTACCATGTAAAGGGCATTCACGTGCTCATAATTTAGGTCCGCAACAACTATAACCAACAAGGTGTTGTTAGTACCCAAAAATGCATATTTTAGATGTGCTGGAAGAACCTTCAACTCTAGCACTAGTGGTTCTTCTATGGATGGCTTGGTGGGTAATGAATCTTGATTCTACAAGTCCGGATCCTATATAGCTTGGTGCCTAGGGGCGTAGGAAACCCCAACACATTCACTGTCTCCTCATAATCTGGGATGTTGTCACCATCAAATTTCATTAGCAGAGCTTCCAATGTGTCGACACCCAACTCACCTGAAGTGGTACTTCTGGCATAGCATCATTAACATACTCAATAGCAAAAACCACCCTCAAATCATCTTCTTTCTTTGGTTGCTGAAAGAAGTTGAATACAGCCTCATATTTTCCTAACTTAAACTTGAGGCCCTTCTCTATGTCCACCAAAGTTTGTCTAGTGGCTAGGAAGAGCCTCCCGAAGATGATAGGGACTTCAAAATCAACCTTGCAATCCAGGAGCAGAAAGTCTTTGGGAATATAAACTTATCCACCTTGACAAGCACAATATAAAGAATCCCTGCAGGCTTCTTCACCGTGCGATCAGCCATCAACAACCACGTGCTCATTGGAGTTGGCCGTCCTAGAACTAGCTTCTTGAAGAACGCAAGAGGCATTGGATTAATGCTGGCACGGAGATCACATAACATCCTTGCAAAATTCACATTTCCTCCTTTTTGTTGTTAATTCTTTGATGTAAGGAAGGAGGCGGCCTAGGAATGTTCATCTTTTGCGCTGCATTTGCAGCTTTACTTACCTCGTCATTGGCATGATCATCTTTGGTACCCATATCTTTGACCTCGACTGTCTCTTCTTAAATATAATCCCTGTCATCTAGGATGGAAGGATCAATCATGTTCTTACCACCACGAATAGTAGCTAGTAGCTGGCATGCAATACCCCTCAATATTTGTATTTTGAAATGTGTTGCTCGCCGGTGTACCCCTCTGATGCTGATTGAGTTAAGTCGATACTTGACTAAATTATTGCTCAAGCTATTTGATAGCAACAGAATGAGACTCAATTTTTTCATTTATATTAGATCTCATATTTCATCCCCTTTAGAGTCTCATCATGTCTCCTAGCTTTCTTCAATAGGTGGTAAAACATTTCCTTAACTCTTAAGCTACTTGAACCTGTATCATGGTATGGTGGCTCATAAGGAAACTTTTTGTAACCATCTCTATGGCCCAATCTACTTCTTTGTCTTGGCCCCAATTCCTTTCATAGTAGTCTCCATTGTTGTCTCTGAAATATCCATCTCGAATGAAGTTCTGAACTTAGTTTCTTGACCTTGGCACCAATAGTACTGATTCGACCCTTAGGTGTCCAGAAAACCCCATCATATTTGCAGCAAAACAAATGTCCTCCTCTCATAGGGATCATTGTGCATGGGTGTGCGTGGATGCAGATGAAGAACTGTATTGACTAGTTCATTATTTTGCTTCTTTATCACCTTCATGCTTGTACAATTCAAGCAAGCTCTTGCATAATCTCTTCATTAATTTTGGCTTACCACGAACCAATAGTAATATCGTACGAACTTTTGGTAGGTGCTCTCTCTCTCTTTGTCCCTATGCATGATTGGTTCTGACCACTCTCTCCATCCTTTTAGCAATCATTACTAATAGTTGATCTAAGAACATGCCCCCATAATGGTATCAACACAAGCTTGTCTATTTTTATCAAGGGAATGGTAGAAGATCTCCATCAAGCATCATAAACAATTTTGTGGTCTAGGACACTCCTCAAGCACTTAATAAACAGCTCCCATGTAGTATTGATCGAGTTACTAAGAAGTTGTTCAAACTTGTTGATCTGTTCATCCAACTTGAGCTTCTTCAATCTTAGGAAGTACCTCTCTAGAAACGCCTTTTGCAATTCATCCCAGCTGGTGATCAAACTCTGCGGGAGCTCAGATAGCCGTATTGTTGCATTGCTTATCACACATAATGGGTAAAAACGAAGTCTCACAACGTCCATAGAAAGATTTTGTGTTCTCATCATACTGTTGCAGAAAAATTCAATATTGTGTAGATAGCTATGACGATCCTCTGATGGTAGGCCCATGAACAAATTACAGTTCTGCAACCCACTCGAGACCACGAACTTTTTCTCAGCTGGTAGTGGTGGTAACATAATGGCTCCAGTCACCTCCATAGATATAGGATTTAGCCAATGTTGGTTCCACTGATAAGCATTGGCATTGGAGTACTGTTGGTATGGAGAAATATCCTTAAGAGGAGGCGGGTTATCCTTATTGGCTTTCTCATTCTCATTTCTATTCAGAGCTATATTTGTCGTGTTGTTGGCATTATCTTGGGCCATTCTTTTTGGTGTTCTCTGGATCTCTAAGTCAAATGGAGTCAAGGGTCTACCTTAACTTCGAGTATTAGGTATACACTCCAGTTAGACCTTGCAGGAAAAGAAAAATAATGAAAAACTATAAAATGAGTGAAATAACGATTAGCTCCCAAATTACTTGAATTAGACAAGTCTACCAGTATTCCCCGACAACAATATCAAAATCTTGATGTCGCCCAAGCTATACCTCCTTTTTTAGGCTAAAGTAGTTATTGTCAAGATATAGAACCTAACCAAGGTTAGGGTCGAACCCAAGGGAATATGGTAGAGTAAGAAGAATTCAATAATGCAATTTGAGTTATTAACCAACCTATCTCCTTGAAGGGTGGGGTTTGTAATAACAAGTAGAAAGTAATCCTAACTAACACAAGGGTTTAACCAATATGGAGAGAAACTAGGATATTGTGTTCGCCATAATTCCCTAACTCAGTATCACTAGATAACCTGATTCTTTTCTAGTATGTAGCACGCAGGATGATAAGTTAAGTTCACAAAAACTTTAGCCCAGGTGAGAGGCTGATTTAACTATGTGACTTGGTCCATCTCTGCAGTGTGACATTACTAACCCTTACTTATTGTCCCAATACAACCTCCCTTTGGCCCAGGTCAGTTGATTAGATGAGAACAGATCAATCGAATAATGTTAATTAATCTTTTATCCTATTCGTTACAACCTTAATCCAGTCAGTAACACTAGGCAAGTTCTAAAATCAGCTACTATTAAAAAATAATTCAAAATGAAGAGAATTAATTAATATATGCATCCATGCTTTTCAAGAATTATGAATTATCTAGTTTTACCTTGTTAGCTCTTTATTATTCCCACAACTCTAGTTGTGGATTTAGCTACTCATGATTTTTGCAGATGCAAGACTTATGAATTTGAATAACATAATAGAGAACTTACACAATTGAATTAAGGTCGCAAAAATCCAGGCTTCGATGAGAATGACAATATTGTAATTAGAAGATGAAAGCAAACAGCACAAGTGATTTTGAGAGGGATTTTGATGGAGAGTCGTTTCAACATAGAGAGAGTGTGTTTGAATTTACCTTCCTCCTCTTTCTTTTTCATTCTTCGAGGGAATGGCGGAGGAGGTGTAGGAATAGGCTTCAACTTCTATGGCATCAATGCAGGATCACTTACCCTATCCTTCGCATGATCATCTCTGATTTCTACATCTTTGACCTCAACTATCTTGTGACAAAGATCATCATCATCAATCGACATTAGAAGATCGATGTTCTGCTTGCCACCATGAGCAGTCACTACCATACAACCCCTCATTCTTTGGATTATGAACTGTATTGTTGGGCAATGTACGTTTCTAACGCTGGTAGAGTTGAATTGAGTTCATATTTGACCAGGTTGTTTCTCCAGTTGTTTGATTGCAATAGAATGAGACTCAACCTTTTTATTAATGTTGGAGATGTCGGACTTCATCCCCCTCAAGGTCTCATCCTGTGTGTCAGCCTTCTTTAACAAATGATTAAACATCTCCTCAACCTTAAACCTATAATGTTATGACCCAAGCCTAGGGCCTAGATGGACACAATGCATGGGGAACCTAAAGGCATCCAAAGCAAGCCTCTTAACATATCTTTACACATCCTTGGTCGCGGAAGCAATAAAATACAACAAGAGATATTAAACAGGGATAAAGCGGATAAGGTAAAACTTTCATATCATAAACATCAAGAATCAAGAGAGAGAGTTAAAGCTCATAGCATTAAGCATAACACGTCCAACAACACCTCTAACATAGCACATAGCCTAGCCAAGAGAAGCAACCGGGCTCGTCCTCATAGTCAAATATACAATAAAGAAAGAGAGTAGTAATGGATCTCATAAGAGCATAAACATTACCCCCAGAATGGAGGACTCACCAACAAGATTTAGAGAAATCATACTAGCCACTTGTAGGAGGATGATCAAGTAGGGCTCCGATTCCTACAAGGTAATATCACGTAGGCATAGATTATGCATTACTACATTTGAATGTACTAACTATGTAGGTTGCAATGCAATAAGTGATAAGAACCATAAATAAAATGCATAAGATATGCAATGAATAAGCACATAGCAATATAGCATGTATGAATGATAGTTGAAGTAAAATCATATTTATATAGAACATAATACATGTGTAAAGAGAGACCATTAATAGTGAATAACCAAGGCCTGCCACCCCCATGGTGAGGGAAACGTGGTACAAACCCCTCAATTAGTTGATGAGGTACAAACCCCTCAACAAGGTTACCAAGGTACAAATCCCTTGACATGGTTGCAAGGGCCTACCACCTACCGAGTGAGGCAATTGAGTTACAAACCCCTCAACATGGTTGCCCGGGATTACCACCTCTCGAGTAAGGTGATCAAGGTTTAAACCCATCAACAAGGTTACCCGGGCCTACAACCTCCCGAGTGAGGCTTGGTCAATTTACAACACTATAGAGATAATATCATATACATACAATCCTTTCACCATCGTATAGTCATTCAACTCATAAGGCATGCATTGGACTTTCAATTCCTCTAGAAAATCATTACCAGACATTTTATCAAACACTTGGCGGATGTGTAGTGCTGGTGTAAAATCATGCAATTCAAGAGTGTAATCATGCTAGAAAATTCAGTGTAAAACCATTAATAGATACTTTGTAACACCCTCAAGCAATATAGCTCAAAATCCTTCATCAAATCTCACAATATATCTTAAATTCATAGCTCAAAACATGCTAAAACAATCATAATGTCATAAACCCCAACATAGTGTGCAGTGAAATTCGTAATAATTAAGACCTATGAAAAATGAACATTAAATCATGCAATTTGAGGTAAAAGAAAGCTTGGTTTTCATGGGTAAAGGAACCCATGAAAGAAACCCATATACCTTAGCTTTGGAGAATCCTTGAAGAAGATTGAAAATTGAGACTTGAAGCCTGAATGAGAACGTTAGGATCCGGATTAGTTTTCGAACTTGAAATTTGGAGATGAAATATTCTCTAAGTGTTTGAGAGAGTATTTAGTAATATGTTGAATGATATGAGGGTGAAATAATTCTTAATATAGGTATTTTAACACATGGGAACACTTCTGCGAAAGACTGAAAGTCTGACCGGATTTAAAAAATTGGACAGAAAATATACCAGTCCATGTCACGCTAAGGGCACGGACTGCTCACTGGAAATTGCACTTTTGTGATTTTTAAATTTATCTATGGTTTCTCCTAAATCAGGGTCTACTCAATTTGAACCCCTAATTAAGAATATGAAGTCGGATTTTTGATATCACGCATGGATTTTGAAATATATGAAAATTACGATTCTAGGTACTTCTGACATACATTTTCGAGCACTTTTTGGGATCGTTTCAATATATCCCCCTTGGGAACATTTATCCCCCAATGTCAATGAAATGTATATGGGAAGAGTAATCATGAAGAAATCATCCCCAAAAAGAATCCAACAACACACTTAAAACATCATTTTCAAAATCTCAACATAAGTGTAAAATCACCATAAACTTTGTCAATATAAACATAAATGCATGCAAATGACTAAGGGGCTGGAACACGAGACATTAAATCACATAGAAGACTTAGAATAAGTACCTTGGCTTGAGTAGGATGGAAGAGATAAGGATATCATTTTTGCATGCCCACTTCGGCCTCCCATGTAGTACTTTTGACTTGTTAATTCCTCCAAAGGACCTTAACTGAAATAACATCCTTATTTCTTAACCTCTTCACTTGCCTATCCAAATCTCTACTAGAACCTCTTCATATGAGAAGTTTTCTTCAACTACCCCCACAATATCAAGAGGCACAATGGCACTAGGATCACCCTTCGTGGCAAATCCAACTCGTAGGTGACCTTACAATTCCTCCTCATCACTCTATAAGGACCCACATATCTAGGTATTAACTTAACCTTCTTACCAAAATGAAAAAGGTGACACTTTCGAATAGATCCAATCACCAACTTTAAACTCAAGCTGCCTCCTTCTCAGATTGGTATAAAACTTTTGGTGAGTTTGGGCTATTTTCAACCTTTCTTTAATCATAATTACCTTCCCCATAGCATCCATAACCAGATCCAGACCCAACAAAGCCATCTCTATAACCTCATACCACCCAACTGGTGATCTACAACGTCTACCATAGAGAGCCTCAAAAGGAGCCATTCTGATGCTAGAATGATAGCTATGATTATATGCAAACTCAATTAATGGAAGGTGATCATCCCAACTATCCTTTAGCTCCAATACACAAGCCCTAAGAATGTCCTCAAGAGATTGGATAGTTCTTTCGGCTTGGCCATACATTTGAGGGTGAAGGTCATACTAAGCTTAACTCTTGTACCAGGACCATATTAGAAGGACCTCTAAAAGTATGAAGTGAATTGGGCAACAAAATCTGATATGATGGACAAAGGATCCCTATACAACCTCACCAAGTCATGGATGTACAACCTAGCATAGTCTTTAGCCCCATATATAGTCTTAACAAGTAGAAAGTGAGTCAATTTTGTCATCCTATCAAACACAATCCAAATGGAATCAAAACCCTTTGTAGTCTTGGGCAACCCAACCTCAAAATCCATATTAATCTCTTCAAACTTCCAAATAGGAATCTCTATGTCTTAGGCTAGGCCATTTGGCCTTTGTTGTTTGGCTTTGACTTGTTGGCAACTATGGCAATGGAATACAAATTTTGCAATGTCCTTCTTCATGTCTCCCCACCAATACACCTCTCTCAAATCTCTATACATCTTAGTAGACCCGGGGTAAATAGAGTAAGAAGAATCATAGGCTTCTTCAAGAATCTTTTCCTTTAAGCCATCAATATAAGGCACACCACAACCTACCTTGTAAGGGCACCATCTCCCTCTTGGGAGAAAACCTCCACCTTGTCCGCTCTCATCAAGGCCTTAAATTCTAACAAGGAGGGATCAAGATCTTTCTTGAGTTTCACCTCCTTAACTAATGAAGATCTAAAACCATCATCAACAACAACATAACCATTATCAACCTCTTCCAACCTAACTCCTAATCTAGCCAACCGTTGGACCTCACTAGCCACCTCTTTATCACCACCATCAACATGAGCTAGGCTACCCACATACACCCTACTCAAAGCATCTGCCACCATATTAGCCTTACCGGGGTGATACTGCACACTCATATCATAGTTATTAAGAATTTCTTACCACCTTCTTTGCCTCAAGTTAAAATTCCTTTGGGTGAAGACATATTGGAGACTCTTATGATCAGTGAACACATCAACATGCACCCCACACAAATAGTGACACCAAATCTTTAATCCAAATACAATGGAGGCTAACTCAAGATCATGGGCTCTAGAAGCATAGGCTATCACCTTACCATTTTGCATCAGCACACGAGCCAAACCAACCCTTGAAGCATCGCATTACATAACAAATACTTCTAGCCCTTTCGGTAGTAACAATATAGGAGCGGACACAAGCTTATCTTTCAATGTTTGGAAGCTCCTTTTCACACTTATTGGACAAGACAAATTTGGTTTTCTTTTATGTCAACTTGGTCATAGGGGAAGCAATACAAGAGAACCCATTCACAAACCTCTAATAGTAGCATGCTAAGCCCAAGAAGCTTCTAATATCTGACGAGGTCAATAGTCTAGGCCAATTTCTAATCACATCCGTGTTTTTAAGGTCCACCTTATTACCAACACCAGACACAACATAACCTAGGAAGGCAACCTCTTTTAACCAAAATTAACATTTCTCATACATATTGTACAACTTCTCTTCCCATAATCTTTGTAGCACTACCCTCAAATGACCCATATGGTCCTCCTCACTATGCGAATAGATCAAAATATCATCAATGAAGACCACAATGAATGAATCAAGGTAGGATTTGAAGACCCTATTCATAAGATCCATGAAGATGGCTAGTGCATTCGTCAACCCAAAGGACAACACAACAAATTCATAATGCACATACCTAGTTCGATAGGCTGTCTTGGGAATGGAACACTCCCTCACCTTCACTTATTGATACCTGTACTGAAGATCAATCTTAGAGAAGTAGCTAGCCCCTTGCAATTGGCCAAACAAATCATCAATCCTTGGAAGAGGACACCTATTCTTGATGGTGACCATATTATGATGCCGGTAGTCAATACACATTACAAGAGATCCATCCTTCTTTTTCACAAACAACACTGGTGTACCCCAAGGTAATTGGCTTGGTCTAATAAAACCCTTCTCTAACAAATCCCTCAATTGCTCCTTTAACTCCTTTTACTACGTCGGGGCCATACTGTAAGGTAGAATAGGAATGGGTTGAGTATCGGGGAGGAGATCTATACCAAAATCTATTTCCATTTGGGGAGAAACACCGGGAAAGTCATTTGGAAAGACATCAAGAAACTCATTTAGAACCGGAATCGACTCTATGGAAAGGACTTTAGAATCCACATACTAACCCTCACAAGATGGTATGGACACCCCTTAGAGATCAACATACGAGCTTTAATGCAAGAGATGAACCTACCCTTCACCACCACATCATTACTCTTCCACTCAAGGACGGGTTCATTTGGGAATTGAAATTTGACCCTGCAGATTCTATAAAGAATAGAGGCATAGTATGCATGCAATCAATCTATCCCAAGAATGACATCAAAATCAACCATGTCCTACTCAACAAGATCACAAGGCAATATTTTATGGAAGATGCAAATGGGAGAATTTCTATAGACCTTTCTAGCAACAATAGATGCACCAATAGGAATAGACACCTCATATGAATCACACAACAATTCGGGGTCAACACTAAAAGTTTTTGGCAACAAAAGAGGTAACAAAAGAAAGAGTGGCACACTAATCAATCAATGCATATACATCAAAGTCAACAACTTTTAATATACTGGTAATAACGTCGAGCATCTCATCAACCCCTTGCCTCTCATATAAAGCATAAAATTGATTGTGCCTTTGGGCACCATCTTGTCGGCCACCTCTCCCCAAAGAAAGTACATTAGCACCATGTGGATGAACATCCATAACCTTGTTCCTATTTTGGGGGAAATCCACCACCTTATGCCTAAACTCCACACAACTATAATAGGTATAAATATCCATCTAGTATGGGCCACTATGACCCCTACCACATTTTGGACACCCACCATTAGGAAACACAACCCCAACACCTTGGGCCCTTGGAAAGTCATTGGCAACCCGCTTATTAAATGTAGGAGAAGACCCTTGGCCTTGATGGAATAGGCCACCCTTTCGACTATGGATCTTCTCCTCGAAATGGGCCCTCTTTGCCTCATGACCCCTCCACTTCCTCAACTTTTCCTCCTCCATTTGTTCGGAATAGGTCATCAACCAGGACAAATCCATGTCATTAATCAACATAGCGGACTGGTATTATTCACTCACCAACTCGAAAACACCCATCACAAACTTGTTCTTTCTAGACTTCGGGTCAGCAATCAAGTGAAGAGCATATTTAGAGAGTTGGGTGAACTTGAGGGCATACTCCCTCACACTCATGGACCTTTGTCTCAAATTCATAAACTCCACCAATTTGGCTTCCCTAAGCTCCAGAGGGAAGAACTAATTAACAAAAGTCGCCTTGAACTCCTCCCAAAGCACCCCATTATTTATTCGCTTCTCCTTCTTCCATTGATTAAACCATATTTGTGCCACCCCCTTGAGTTGGTAAGCCTCCAACTACGCTTTCTCCTCCGTTCTAACACCTATAATAGCAAAACCCTTGTAGACCTCATTAATAAACTCTTAAGGTTCCTCATCCACCTTTAACCCAAAGAATTTCGGGGGATTCATCCTCATGAAGTATCTCACCTGAGATGCCAATGTAGGAACATAAGGGGCTTGGGCTCCTTGATTGGATTGATTAGCCACAACTTGTGCAAGCAAAAGTGAGAGCATCCCGGAGCTCACCATGCGTCAGTAGTTCCTCAGGAGTGCAAGCTCTTCTTCCTCTTGTGTTAGGAATGATCTAGCATACCAAAGAATAATCGTAAAGGGGAAAACCTTACCATAACTTCTACATCACGACATAGAGTAAGAAGAAGGGAAATATTTTCTAAAACATCTCATAGCCTCATACTCATAGTTGTGGTACATAACACAACCATGAATAAGATTTGAACCAACGTAGTGTATTGGACTCCGAGGATTTAACAATCTAGTGCTCTGATACTATGTTTTTTATAACCCAAGCCTATGACCTAGACGTGACATGGCGCATGGGAAACCGGAAGGAACCCTAAGCAAGTCTCTTGATATATCACTGGACATTATTGGTCGCTGAAGCAATAAAATACAACAAGAGATACTAAATAGGGATAAATGGGGCCAACAGACAAATTTTATATCATAAACATCAACAGTCAAGAGAGAGAGTCAAAGCTCATAGCATTAAACATAACATATCCCATAACACCTCTAACTATAGAACTTAGCAGGGGCTAATGTCATGACCCAAGTCTAGGATCTAGATGTGACACCGTGCATGGGGATCTCGAAAGAACCCTAAACAAGTATCTTAACATATCATTACACATCCTGGGTCACAGCAACAATACAATAAATGAGAGATTGTAAATAAGGATAAACTGGCCTAAGGGACAACTTTAATATCCTAAACATCAAGAGTCAAGAGAGAGTCAAAGGTCATAACATAATGCAAAACATGTCCAACAACACCTTTACAACTAAGATACTCAGCGGGGGCCAAGACAAGCTACCAGGCTCACCCTCATAGTCAACATATACATAAAGGAAAGATAGTCTTAGAACATAGTTTGAGATCATAAACATCATCCTTAAAATGGAGGACTCAAGAAAGAGTTTGAGAGATGTCATACTAGCCACATGGAGGAGGAGCATCAAGTGTGGCTCCGATTCCTACATGGTGACATTATGAAGGCATAGAGCATGCGTTAGTACCTTTGAATGTATGCTCCTCTCTTCAAAGTATGCTCCTCTCTTGGTGACCGATCCTAGGTCAAGGATGAATAAGTTTGTTATGGGGGTCTCCTATTTGGTAAGTGAAGTGTGCTGGTCCACCTTTCTTATTAATGATATGGACTCGTCTTGGTTGATGACATATGCCGAGCAAACAGACGCAGAAGATTTGAGGAAAAGGAGGAGCAATAAGGCCAAGAGAACTCGTATTAGAGGCAAGTTCCATAGGGGGAGTTGATTCCATCAAGGCCAAGGGCTAAATCTTGCTACAAATAGGGGGTTTGCCAATGACTTCCCTAGGTCACAAGGTGTTAGTGGTATGGCTCCCATTGATGTGTGTACTACATATGGGATGAGTCATAAGGGCCTATGTTTGAGGGGTTCTAATACATGTTTTGAATGTGGAGAGCTTGGTCACAAAAGGATAGATTGTCCAAGAAACTGTGGCAAGGTTTGGGGTGCAAATGTGGTTCTATTAGGTAGAGGTGGTCCTTAAGGTGGTGCCCCAAGGCACAATAGATTCTATGCTCTACATTAGAGTTAAGGGGTTGGTAAGGCCCCTAATATTGTTACCGGTATGTTGAAAATCTTTAATCTTGATGTATGCTTTGATTGATCTGGGTGCCACCCTTTCCTTTGTTAGCCCTTTTGTTTCTCAAAAGTTCCATGTTGAGTCAGAATTGTTGCATGAGTCATATGAGGTGTCTACTCCTATTGGTACATCTATTATTGCTAGGAGAGTGTATAGAAATTGTTTGGTTTGTATTTTGCATAACATCCTACCTTCTGATCTTGTTAAATTATATATGGTTGATTATGATGTTATTCTTGGAATGGGTTGCTGGCATGTATAATATGCTTCTATTGATTGTAGAACCCGTAGGGTCAAGTTTCAATTCCCAAATGAACACGTCCTAAATGGGAAATTCATGATGTGGTAGTAAAGGGTAGGTTCATCTCATGCATTAAAGCCCATAGGTTGATCTCAAAGGGGTGTTTATATCATCTTGTGAGGGTCAAAGATGTGGAGTCCAAAGTCCCTTCCATTGAGTTGGTGCAGGTTGTAAATGAGTTTCATAATTTCTTTCCAAATGACCTTCCCGATGTCCCTCCCAAAAGGGAGATAGATTTTGGCATAGATCTCCTTACCGACACTCAACCTATCTCCATTCCCCTTTACTATATGGCCCCGGTGGAGTTGAAAGAGTTAAAGAAGCAATTGAAAGATTTGTTGGAAAAGGGATTTATTAGACCTAGCCAATCACCTTGGGGTGCACCAATGTTATTTGTAAAGAAGAAATATGGGTCACTTAGAATGTGCATTGACTACCGATAAATCAATAGGGTCGCTATAAAGAATAGATATCCCCTTCCAAGGATTGATAACTTGTTTGACCAATTGCAAGGGGCTAGATTTTTCTCTAAGATTGATCTTTGGTCTGGGTACCATCAAGTGAGGTTGAGGGAGTGTAGTATCCCAAAACAGCCTTCTGGAATAGATATGGGCACTATTAATTTGTGGTGATGTCCTTTGGATTGACTAATGCACCGGTCATCTTCATGGTCCTAATGAATAGGGACTTCAAGCCCCTACCTTGATTCCTTTTTTGTGATTTTCATTGATGATATTTTGATCTATTAGCATAGTAGGGAAGAGCATATAGGCTATTTTAGGGTTGTGTTGCAAAGATTGAGGGAGGAGAGGTTGTATGCAAAAAATGAAAAATGTGAATTTTTGGTTGAAGGAGGTTGCATTCTTAGGTCATGTAGTGTCAGGTGATGGTATAAAAGTGGATCCTAAGATAACCGATGTAATTAGGAATTGGCCTGGACCATTAACCCCATCGGACATTAGAAGTTTGTTGGGTCTTGCACGTTACTATAGAAGGTTTGTGAATGGGCTTTCCTCTATTGCTTATCCTATGAAAAAATAGACTCAAAATAAGGTGAAGTTTGTGTGGACCGATGAATGTGAGAAAAGTTTCTAAACATTGAAAGATAGACTTGTGTCGCTCCTATATTGTCACTACCGGATGGGCTTGAGCATTTTGTTGTGTAGTGTGATGCATCTAGAGTTGGTTTGGATTGTGCACTAATGCAAAATGGTAAGTTCATAGACTACACTTCTAGACAACTCAAGGTGCATGAAAAAAACTACCCAACCCATGATCTTGAATTGGCCTCCGTGGTGTTTGCACTAAAGATTTGGTGTCATTATTTGTGTAGGGTACATGTTGATATCTTCACCATTCGTAAGAGCCTTCAATATGTCTTCACATAAAAAGACCTTAACTTGAGATAAAGAAGGTGGCTAGAACTCCTTAAGGACTATGACATGAGTGTGCATTACCTTTCGAATAAGGCAAATGTTATGGCAGATACTTTGTGTCGGGCATCCATGTGTAGCCTTAGCTCATATGGATGGTGGTGAAAGGGAGATGGCTAGGGAGGTGCATAGGTTGGCTAGATTAGGTATGAGGTTGGAAGATGTGGGTAATGGTGTTGTTATGGTTGATGGTTCTAAATCTTCTTTGGTTGATATGGTGATAGAAAAATAGGACCTAGACCCCTCCTTGCTTGAGTTGAAGGCCTTAGTGAAAGAGGGCAAAATAGAGGTTTTCCCACAATGGGGAAATTGAAAGTGCAAGACGAAAGGGGGGGTGAATCGAAGTTTCTTCATTTTTTTCTTTTCTTCTTATCCTAGATAGGCAGCTAACAAAACAGATAGTCGACTTATCAGACAAACAAATAAGTAGGAATGTAAAGTGCATAAAAGAAACTTTGACGGCAGATGTTTTTATATTGGTTCAGATTCAATGTGAATCCTAATCCAGTCCCCTTGTGTTGCAAGGGATATATTTTCAAGCCTTTAAAGGGTATTGAGGTTACAACAAAGAAACTAAACACTCAGAATATTTCTCGTCTTGTTTTTGTCTTTCTTTTTTTCTGTTGATACACACCTCTCTTTCCAATGTTTGTTCTTTTCTCTCTCTTTTTCTTTCATAGTAAAATAAAGTCAATAAATTATAATGAGTTTCTAAAGATGAAGCGTATTAAAGAAGGTTTGAATTGCAGTAGGCTTGTATGGTTGATGAGATATCTGGATGTCATTTTTATAGAAGAGATAGCACCCCAAGAAATTTGATCCTTGGATTGAGGCATTGATGATTCTCTTTCAAAGAATAAGGGAAAGACCGTTGGAAGGCAATCATCCTGGATCCTTTGTGTATATCCTGAATATTTAGTTGAATGCTTGATTAGAATCTCCTTCTTTTTTGATTGAGGCAATCATCCTTGATCCTTTGTGCATATCTAGAATATTCTACTTATTAATTGATTGGAATCTCCTTCCTTTTTGATTTCTTGATTTTTCTTCCTCCTTCATTTTCGATTATTAGACTGATTTCTGAAGATCCTTGATTGCGTGATGTATTCCCATATTTGCTCAGATTCCTTCTTGATTTGATTGGCCTTGATTGTTTCGCTGGAATTGAGATTTCCTTGATTTGCTCAAGCTTATGTTTCCTTTTTGCTTGTTGGCCTTCAGGTACCCATTTTTGTGCCCTGAAAAATGTCATCATTCAAAACAAAATTAGCACCAACAATATCCCCCTTTTTGATGATGACACTAAGGGGTTATGTAGCTAACTTCCCTAAAGGTAGTCAACTACCTTGAGCTTTCTCCCCCTGAGTTGATACATACTAGAAGGCTTGCTATTGCAATATATGCAAATCGCACACAAAGACTGCAATGCAAAAAAAGCAATACATACTACATAATATTTTCTCCCCCTTGGCATCAGCAAAAAGGAACCAATCCCAAACAAGACATATTTAATAGTGCTCATAGCACAATAGTTTTTCAAAACAAAAACAAAAGTAGTGTCTATGCATACAAGCCTTTAACAACAGTCCAAAAAAAAACAAGCATTTATCCTCGAGGATGAAGGAAATACGTTAGGGTATTCACAAGAGATGTTTTCAAGTTATCGATCATAGTAGTTAGAGGGGTGGAGAGTTCATCTGAACTAGTTTGAATTTTCTGAGCGAACTTGGAAACATTCTTACTAACCTGGTCCAGCTTAAGAAAAATTTTGGCCACATCAGTACCTGTCTCCTTGGTAGAGGTGCGAATCTTTTCCATAGAGTGAGCAACAGAGTCAAACTTGCAGTGACAGAAGAGGAGAAGTTCTTGAAGGGGTTCAAATTTCTCGTCCACCCCTGAGATCCTCGAGAGAATATATTCAAAAAGTTTAGAGTTGAGAGGGGGTGGAATAGTAGGGGTGGGGGGATAGGGTTAAGGTGGAGAAGCGGGGTAATAGAGTCAAATTTGAGCACCCAAGAGTCATTGGAGAGTACGTAGCCCATACTCCCAAAGGCTCTAGAATTGTAGCACTGCTTCACATGAACTGAGAGAATATCTAAGAGACTAACAAAGTTGGCTTTGAGGATATGAGATATAATCATCCCCTAGGGAAGACTTGGGGGATCAGTGGTAGAGTTAATCATGTAGTTCATGATAAAGGAGGAAAGCTTGAATATCGTTTTAGAGAGAAGGCAGTAGGTGCTGAAGTTGTCACAAACAGATAGAGAGGTGAATGATCCTGCTCTTGGAAGGAGGGTGGTTACCACTATATGAGCAATAACCCTAGCTTCAAAAGATACATATTTAGTGCCTAGAATAGAGGTACAAGGACCAGAGGGGTTAGGTAAAAGGGCTTTCTTTGCTTCTTCAAAAGTAACTTCAAAATCAGAGGGCCAAGAATTTTTGATTGAACCAGAGAACCAAGCGCAGTGAATGTCAAGAATGTCATCCATAAGATCAACATCCAAGAATATTCACCTACCAAGAACTAGGGTTTCGACTTCTCCAGGCCTGGTGCAACGACGGTTAGCATAAAAGAGTCTAACAAGCAGCTCATAGACCATATTTAGAGGGGAAGAGAAAATGTTTGCCTAGCCCTGATACTATAAACACTCCTTGATGGGACAGTGAAGAGTCAGGAGGAGATCAAGGTCGACAAGATGTCCATGCGCAACAGTCTTAGTTTTTGAAACAGCGTTTAATTGGAAGATAACCAAAAGTCAGTTTTGATATCAAGAGATTTGTCAAACTCGAAGCGGCACTTTCTTTTCTGATCATTGGAAGGATGGATAGAGGCGGGGCATTTGAGAGAGGAGATGGGTGGAGAAGCTGAAGATGGAGGAGAAGAGTGAGTGGAGGAATGTTCAGAGTCCACTAGAATAGCGGAATGGACAATGCCCTTTCCTTTGAACCTAGAACTCTTTCGAGGAGGCATGATGGAGGAGAAAAATGAGAGATGGAGATGAGAGAGATGAAAGAGAAAAGAGATTAAAAATAAAAGAAGGGGAAGATGAAGAGGAAGGGGTGAGACTGAACTTGATGGGACAAGAAAGGAAAGGGGGGACAGACATACAAAACAAAAAACAGAAAATTAATCGCCAACCGTCAATAGTAAATGCAGGGTAATTAACAAAGTAAAGGAGATTCATGCACATAAATAAGAAAATCAGAATCTTAATAAATGAAACACATAATTTCCATAAGATAGGGAATTTTCCACATATTCAGTTAATATATGCAACATTTTCCAAAAATAATTTAAAACGGTTTGGAAATAATTGCTAAAAGATTTCGGAGGCTGTAAAATCTTTCCTCAAGAAGAGGATTAGTAAAAATATCAGCCAGTTGATTTTCAGAATTAACAAAAATAATTTCAATGTCTCCATTTAAATTATGATCTCTAATAAAATGGTGCTTAATATCAATATGCTTAGAACTAGAATGATGCACCAGATTTTTAGACAGACAAATGACACTAGAATTATCACATAATAATTGAGCAGGTTTGACAATTATGTCAAAGTCAGATAATTGATTATCCATAAAACCTTAGCACAACATAATCCAATTGTTGCATATTCATCTTCAGTGGTTGAGATGGATACACAATTTTATTTCTTGCTATTCCAAGAAACTAAGCAATTCCTATGAAATTGGCAAGGACCACTAGTGCTTTTTTGATCCACTTTGTCACATGCATAGTCTACATATGAGAATCTACGAAGATTAGGTATAGAGGATTTTTCATACTATGGTCCATAAGAGATAGTGCCAACTATATATCGAATAGTTCTTTTAACAGTAGTAAGATGAGATTCTTTAGGGGCAGTTTGAAATCTGGGACATTTACATATACTGAACATGATATCAGGATGACTACCAGTGAGATAGAGCAAGGATCCAATCATACCTCGGAACTTAGTTTCATCAACACTTTTGCTATTGGGATCACAGTCCAAGTTGCAAGAGGGATTCATAGGAGTATTGATAGATTTAGCATTTTCCATACCAAATTTTTAAACAAGTTCTAGTGCATACATGCTTTGGCAAATAAAAATACCTTAATCATTTTGATAGATTTGAAGACTAAGAAAGATGGTCAACTCTCTCATAATGCTCATTTCGAACTCGCTTTTCATAAGATTGGCAAAGTCCTTACAAAGATCAGGGTTAGTACTACCAAATATAATATCATCAACATATATTTGAATAATGATATTGTCAGAGGAAGATTGGTTGATTATCAGAGTAGTGTCAATGCTTCCTAAAAAAAATGAGAAAGAAGAAATTTGCTCAAGCACTCATACTAAGCTCTAGGAGCTTGTTTGAGTCCATAGAGAGCCTTTGAAAGTTTGAAAATATGATAAGGAAAGTCTAGATTTTCAAAACCTTTTGTTTTACAAAAACTTCTTCTTCAATAAATCCATTTAAAAAAGCACTTCTAACATCCATTTGAAATAGTTTAAAACCTTTTTAAGCAGCATAGACAAGAAGAATTCGAATAGACTCTAAACTTGCTACAGGAGCAAAAGTCTCATCATAGTCAACTCCTTCTTCTTGAGAGTAGCCTTGAGTGGCAAGCCTTGCTTTATTTCTGGTAACTTCTCCAGCTTTATTCAGTTTTCTGAAGACCCATTTTGTGCCTATGATAGCAGTATTTTCAAGTTTAGGAACCAGGGTCAAAACTTGATTTCTTTCAAACTGATCCAGTTCCTCCTTCATTGTCTTAACCAATCACTATCTTTCAAAGATTTTTCCACCTTTTTAGGTTCCAATTGGGATATAAGGGCTCTGTTGGAATTTCTTTTATTGGATGCCCTTGTCCTCATTCCATCATTCACATTACCGATAATGAATTTCTTAGGATAATCAGGCTCACTTCTCCATTTATTTGGAATATTTTCAACTACTGGTTGACTTTCTGTGATAGTAGTCAACAGGTCAATTTCTGCAACTTCTGTAGAAACTATTTTGTCATTATTAGTGGTACCTTCTCATCAGAACTGTATCTTTTTTCAATAATTGGAATAGAATCATCAAACACAACATGAATAGATTCTTCTAGACTAGAAGTACGTTTATTGAAAACTCGATATGCTATACCCATAGTAAAATATCCAAGAAAAATACCTTAATCACTGAGAAGATCAAATTTACCTAGATTGTCCTTACCATTATTGTGCACGAAGCACTTGCAACCAAAGGGATGAAAGTAACTAATATTGGGATTTTTTCATTCCATAGTTCATATGGAGTCTTCTTGAGTATTGGACTGATTAGACACCTGTTAAGAATATGACATGTAGTACTTACCACTTCTTCCCAGAAGTGGTGAGGAAGAGAGTGTTCACAAATCATAGTTCTGGCCATGTCTTGAAGTGTTCTGTTCTTCCTTTCAACTACTCTATTTTGTTGAGGAGAGCAAGGAGTAGAGAAGTTATGGGATATCCTTCTTCATTGTGAAATTTTTCAAAAGCCTTGCTTTCAAATTCTCCTGCATGATCACTTTTTATAAAATTGATGTAGTATCCTTTTTCTTTCTGTACTTTCTTGCAAAAGAACTCAAAGTTCTTTAAAGTATCATCTTTGTTAGATAAAAATATAACCAAAGTAAAGCGAGAGTAGTCATCAACACCAACAAATGCATACTTTTTACCACCAATGTGTGTTGTTCTATTTGGACCAAAGAGATCCATGTGAAGAAGTTGAAAAGGTTTTGCCGTAGAGATAGTGTCTTTATATAGAAAAGAGTTTCTTGTTTGCTTACCGATTTGACAAGCGTCACAAATATTATCCTTTGTGTAGTCTAACTTTGGAAGTCAAATCATGAGTTCCAATCATGCAAGTTTTTCAATTAGCCTCATGCTAGCATGTCCAAGTTTTTATGTTATATCCAAGGATCTTCTAAGATAGATCCTAATCAAATATGATCAGTTGATCCTTTGATTGAGTCTAAAATGTGTACATTTTTTCCCTGCTTCCCGGAAGAAGTGTCTTTCCTGTAACATCCTCAATAATACTTCTAGTTTTCTTAAATCTGACTTCTAGGTTAGCATTACATTGTTGACTGATACTCAACAGATTATACCTTACTCCTTTCACAAGATACACATTAGTAATTTCACAAAATTCAATAAAAGCAATAGTTCCAATACCAATGACATTCCAGTTGAATTGTCACCAAACCGAAGATTTTCACCTCAAAATTCAGCAACTGATTTGAATAGATATTTGTTACCCGTCATATAATTTGAACATATGATATCAAGATGCCATTTCCTTTTTGATTTCACGCGGAGTTCCTGTAAAACAAGATTACTTATTTTTAGGTACCCAATGAGTTTTGGGTCCTTTTTGGCTAGGGTTATTTTTGACTCTCCAAACTAGGTTAGTATGTTTGTAAAGATGATATCTACACCTCGAATAAGAATTATCAGATTTACCACAGTAATAACAAGAGTTTTGGCTAAATTCATCAGACCCACACAAACTATAGTATTCACTTTGGGAATGAGTCGACTAGTCTGAGCCAGTTGACTTAGTTCCTCTATTAGGGTATGAAAACTTTTTGAGAATTTTTTAGTTCAAGAATTTCTTCATCAAACAGGTCCCTTTCAATAGACCAAACCTCGAGTTGAATTTTCAAAGATCTTTTTTCATCTTGAATAGTTATAAGATTTTCCAAAGATCTTTTCAAGTATGCAATGGGGCTTGATCTAGTAAAGCTCTTAAGTTATTGCAGTTATTACCAAAGTCTTATCTTACCTGACTGGATTCTCCAATAGCCATGAAGCACACATTTCCAGTGTTATGTTGATCATACTCAGATGTATTTTCATCACTTCAACTACTAAGAATCTTATTTCTTCCATAGTTTTGAAGAGGCCTTTTCTTATTTTCAGGGCATTCACTTGCAATGTGACAAAATTTGCTGCAATCATAATACCTGCTATCATTTCGATTATAGCTAGTGATTTGTTTATTTCTGGAGTTATTTGGCTTACCTCTTCTTTGATTTCTATTGCGCCGAAATGTCATCATGACAAATCTTGTAATTAGTGCATTTTCATCTTCACTGAATTCATCTTGATCATCTAGATTATCATCAATTGCTTTGAAGGCAGAAATTTTTTTCTTCTCTTCTTCTTTGCCCTTTTTGTTCAAATGTATTTTCTCAAATGTAATGAGATCTCCTTGAACCTCATTGTATGTTAGATTCTTCAAATCCATGCTTTTAAGTGCAACAAGGTTGGCATGGCATTGAGGAGGTAGACTTCTCAGAACTCTTCTTATTTACTCTATGGGAGCGTATTCCTTTCCTGCAGCTTTGAGTACTCCAATAATCTTACTTAGTTATGCAAACATGTTCTCAATAGATTCTCTTTCTTTCATTTAGAACAATTCACACTCATAGACCAGAAGACTAATAATTGTTTCTTTCACTTTATCAGTTTCTTCATAAATGACTTCCAGTTTGTTCTATATTTTTTTAGCAGTTTCGTGGCTTGAGATTTTCTCATATGCTTCGCCACTAATAGCATTATATAGAACATTCTTGGCCTTTGAATTTATCAAGGTGACTTCCATTTATTCATCAGTGTAATTCTCCAGACTAGGAATGACAATTGTCTGACTTCCTTCAGTAGTTGATGAAGTTCCATTTTGTAGGTTTAGCAGCAAGCATGGGAATATCACCATGATTGATGAACCTCTAGACGTAAACATCATAGGATTTGATGAAAGTCTCCATTCTGATTTTGCAGTATGAGAAGTGCTTTCCATTGAAGTAAGGAGGTTTAGTTTGAGAATTTCCCTCTTGAAATAGTGCTCTAAGGGTTTGACTTTGATTTTCCATAATCTTTTTCTCACCTGTGGTTAGATAGAGTACTTAGTGAGACCAGGCTCTGCTACCAATTGAAAGTGCAAGGGGGGCTGAATTGAAGTTTCTTTACTTCTTTTCTTTTCTTCTTATCCTAGATAGTCAGCTAGCAAAATAGATAATCGACTATCAGACAATAAATAAGCATGAATGTAAAGTGTGTAAATGAAACTTTAACACCGGATGTTTTTATACTGGTTCGGATTCAATGTAAATCCTAGTCCAGTCCCCTTGAGTTACTAGGGATATCTCTTCAAGCCTTTAAAAGGTGTTGAAGTTACAATAAAGAAACTAAACACTCGGAATGTTTCTTTTCTTTTTTTTTGTTTTTCTTTATTTCTATTGATACACACCTCTCTTTTCAATGTTTCTTCTTTTGTCTCTCTTTTTCTTTCATAGTAAAACAAAGACTATAAATTACAATGATTTTCTAAAGATGAAGAGTACTGAAGAAGGTTTGAATTGCAATAGGATAGTATGGTTGATGAGATATCTGGGTGCCTTTTTTTTAGAAGAGATGGAACCCTAAGGGATTTGATCCTAGGATTGAGGCATTGATGATTCTCTTTCCAAGAATAAGGGAAAGGCTATTGAAAGGCAATCATCCTGGATCCTTTTGTGTATATCTTGAATATTCTGCTGAATGCTTGATTGGAATCTCCTTCCTTTTTGATTGAGGAAATCATCCTGGATCTTTTGTGCATATCCTTAATATTTTTCTTATTGCTTGATTGGAATCTCCTTCCTTTTTGATTTCTTGAATTTGATTCCTTCTTCCCTTTCAATTGTTAGACTGATTTTTGAAGATCCTTGATTGCATGATATATTCCCAGATTTGCTCAGATTCCTTTTTGATTTGATTGGCCTTGATTGTTTTGCTGGAATTGAGATTTCCTTGATTTTCTCAATCTTATGTTTTCCTTTTTGCTTTGTTGGCATTCAAGATCCACTTTTATGTGCTGATAAATGTCTTCATTCAAAACAAAATTAGCACCAATGGATATGGGGCCCTTAGATACCAAGGCAGGTTGTTTATGCCACGTGTTGATGCTTTGAGGGAGAATATTCTTGATGAAGCCCATAATTCATCTTATTCTATCCACCCCGGTTCCACCAAAATGCATAGAGACTTGATGAATACGTATTGGTAGGGAGACATAAAGAAGCACATTGCCAAAATTATTTTTGGTTGCCATAGTTGCCATCAAGTCTAGGCCTAACATCAAGCTCGGGTGGCCTAACCAAAGAGATAGAGATTCCCACTTGGAAATGGGAGGTAGTTAATATAGATTTTGTGGTTGGGTAGCCCAAGACTAGATAAAGCTTTGATTCAATATGGGCAGTGGTTGATAGGATGATGAAATTGGCTCACTTTCTTCTGGTCAAGACTACATATGGGGCTGAAGAGTATGCAAGGTTTCACATCCATGAGATAGTGAGGTTACATGGGGATCCTTTATCTAGTAAGGTTACATAGGGATCCTTTATCCATCATATTAGATCGAGGTGCACAATTTACTTCACACTTTTGGAGGTCTTTTCAAAAGGGTCTTGGTACCAAAGTTCACCTTAGTATGACCTTCCACCATCAAATGGATGTCCAAGCCAAAAGGACGAGTCAAACACTTGAGGATATGCTTAGGGCTTGTGTATTGGAGCTTAAAGGTAGTTGGGATAACCATCTTCCATTGATTGAGTTTTCTTACAACAATAACTATCACTCTGGCATGGGTATGGCTCCATTTGAGGCTCTTTATGGGAGACGATATAGATCACCAGTGGGTTGGTTTGAGGTTGGAGAGGTGGATTTATTGGGGATGATATGGTTGTGGAGGCTCTCGAGAAGGTTAAGATGATTAGGGGAAGGTTGAGGATAGCCAAAAGTCATCAAAAAGCCTATGCCGATGTGACAAGAAGAGACCTAGAATTCTAAGTGGGTGATTGGATTTATTTGAAGGTTTCCCCAATGAAAGGTGTAGTCCATTTTGGTTAAAAAAAGTGAATTTGAGACGAAGGTATGTTGGTCCTTATGAGATGATTAAGAGGGTTGGCAAGGTAGCTTATGAGTTGAAATTGCCTAGTGAAATGGATTTTGTCCATCCAGTGTTCCATGTCTCTATGTTGAGGAAATGCATTGGAGACCCTAATGCCATTATACCTCTTGATGTTGTAAGTTATGTGGAGGATAACTTAACTTATGAGGAGATCCCAGTTCAAATCTTGGATAGGCAAGTAAAGAGATTGAGGATCAAAGAAGTGGCATTCGTTAAGGTCTTTTGGAGGAACCAACAAGTAGAAAGTACTACTTGGGAGGCAGAAGCGGACATGCAAGAGTGGTATCCTTATCTCTTCCACTCCACTCAAGTCTAAGGTACTAATCCTAAGTCTCATATGTGATTTCAAGTTCTACATCTCAGCCCCTATGCCATTAATATGCATTTATGTTTAAGTTGGTAAACTTATGATGATTTGACACTTATGTTGAGGATTTGAAAATGGTGTTTTACATGTTATGTTGCATTCTCATTGGAGGTGATTTGTTCATGATCACTCTTGTCTTGTATGTCTCTTTTACATTTGGGGACGAATATTCTCAAGGGGAAGATATTGAAACAACCCCAAGAAAAGTGCCCAAAAACATACCTAGGAATGCCAAGAATTTTAATTTCAATAAATCTAAAAATCTATTCCTTATTTCGAAAATCTGACTTCTTATTTGTGATCAGGGGCCAAAATTAGGTGAAAAAGGGTTTAACCTTGATTTAAGAGTGAAAGAATATCAATTATAAATTGTTAAGTGAAGAAATCCAGAGAGCTTTCCCCAATTCCTTCGTAACGCACCTTGGGTGCGCTTCAGTACAAAAACTTCTCCGCGTCCTCTCTATGACGTGGAGATGTGTATTTGCCTGGCAGTGTTTTTTCAAGTGCGGCCCAAAATATTCTGTGTTGGGCCCAAGTTTTTCAAACGTGTTTTTCTCTATACTTGCAACTTGTAACTGCATCAGTGATCCTCTGTACTTAAATTATTTTTGTTTCTTGTTCTCTGTTATGTGATTCATTTGATCCAACATCTTGATGCTCACATGGGTTGTATGGTTGGTTTACATATACAATTCCTCCAAAGGATAAACAAGAAATCTAAACATTTCAACAGAGGTTGGTTGATGAATCTTCTGAGGCTGAGAGAACTAAGGGGTCTCTAGAAGTTCATAGGGTCAGAATAGACCCCAAAGCTAATATACCTCAGACCTAAGCATGTACAGCACAGACAGCCGTGGAAGTAAGTAGTTCCTCCCAGCCTGAAGAGGAGGAACAACAGGATAATAAAGACGGGTTTGAGAGTAGTTTACCACAGAAGACCCCCACACACTCAAGGTTAGAGTCGGAGTTTGAGAGCACCTCCCAGTCCCAACAGGAAGAAGTCCAATCACAGGACCCAACCGACTGCAGATGGTGTGTCCTAGGGATGAAGAAGATATATTACCAGGGGTTAGAGACCAAGGGACAGGGTAAACTGGTGCGACAATTTCATAAGGAATTTAGGTTGAGTGACTCAGGATTAGATAAAGTGCCAGGATTAGATGTGGAGATAGACATTCATAGAATACGATGAACTACACTGCAGCTAGGCAAGTATACCCTTACATTTTCTGTGAGTTTTATGTATCCTATCTTGCTACACTCCGCCAAGGGGTGCCAAAGAACTAGAAGTTGATTGAGCATTCGAGATTACGGTTGGTGCCAGTCCAGGGTTGGAGAGTTCCTTTTTTGGAGGAACCTGTTCGACGGATTAAATTTGGGCCCACCTACAGAATGCCTCAGTCCATGTAGAGTATGATATTCATATTGACAAATTGAAGAGAGCGATGAGTGAAAAAGATGTTAGGGCCTAGACTAAGATGCTATAGAGGATAGCCAACCAAATATGTCAGGAGGGTATCGATCTGACATGAGTTACAAACCATGCAGATCTGATAGTGAAAGCCCACATTATAGTTGGTTATGATATAGATTGGGCTCAGATTATCTCTAAGCAGATCTACGTATTCGTCGTCCGGAAAAACACCTCACTGCCATTCCTTGTTTTGATCCACCAATTATGTAGTGCAGTATGTGTTCCTATAGACCCCCACTGGGACTAGCATATCTAGGCCACCTGCAATATGGATCCTAGTCTGATAAAGGTTGATGAGAACCTAGTGGCCCGATCTAGTGCAGCTCCTTCGGCTATCCCAAATCCATTCCTAATTGAGCCTCACACACGTGGTTCGGCTCTAGCTACCACCGGTACTACTCCAGCAGCTATAGATCCTATGCCAGCTATTCATATTGATCCCACACCATCCTCCAGTACTCCAGCACCAACAACATCTACATTACAAGTTGATTCTATTATCTCTGTTGTTGCTTTTCAGGCACTATTATGCAAAGTCGCTATAGCAGAGTCCAGGATATAGGGTTTAGTAGGACAGGTCAGACCTTGGATCAGCTAGACCGTAAGGGACTCAAAGGAGAGGATAAAGGCATTCTCCCACGATTTGGTTGATGAGAGAGTTAGAGCGGTGGATAGCCAAGTCAATTCTTTTGAGGTGAGAGTCCAGCAGAGGCTTGAGGGTGCTAGGCTTGCTGATACAAGCACGGTGACTGAGTAGTTGACCAAGTTCAAGGATGACTTATTATAGATATTAGAAGCCCTTATTGCAGTCCCAGAAGTAGCACCGACGGGTGACGAGGTGTTTGACTGGTTAGTTTTCTGCTTGCATGCTCAAGGGAAGACGCCCCTCAAGATAGATGACCCAGAGTTGAGCTAGGAAAGGCCCAGACATGATGACCCAGCTACCTTAATGGAGGAGCCTATACCAGAGGAGGTGGTGTAGGAGTTGATCTTGTTGGCTGTCATACAGAGAGATCAGAAGCAGTAGACCCTACATAGAGAGGGTAGTTCAGGAAGAACTGTGGCCCAGACCGCTAAGGAGGAGATTGTGACCCAGGACCCTGCAGACTAGAGTGATACCGGTTCCTAAACACGATGATGTTTGACCCTTTTGACCCCAGTTCTTATCTTTTCTTTACGGATACTTTGTTCTTTTGTTGGACAATCTTTTTATTATATTGGTTTTTGGATTTGTTTAAATATTTTTATGTTGGATGTTGTTTTTACTTATATTTTTTATGTTAGTTTTCGATTTTTAATGTGTGTTTATATATATATATTATCGTATTTAGTTTTTCATTCTTATCTTTACTTTGAGGACAAAGTATTTGGTGGGGTGTTGGATGTTATAGATTAAGGTGAAGTCTGAGTAGCCTGGAGTCCATAACTTCCCCTATTTTTTATCCTAAGGTTTTCTTGTCGTGTTTCTTTTTCCTTGTGGATGTTTAATTTTCTGTTGAACCAGCATGTTCTAGGTATTGTGATAGTATTTAGATACATAGTAGTATTATTTATTAGCAGATACATAGTCTTTAAATGCTTTTTAAATTTTCATGAAAAGTTAGGTGCCCTCAAAATTTTTAAGATTGTGGTTATTGATGCATTCATGCATTTTTAGTATCTGGCAATGTTTTCCTGATAACGTGGAGGTAAATTGAGGTTTGAAGCATGACATGTGAGTCTATAATTGATTGTGGACTCAATACCATGTCTATTGTGAGCTTATTTTGTTGCATTCATGCATCTTGTATGGACTCAGAACTTGCCTTGTTACTCTAAAATATGTTTAGTGATGTGGTTGATTTGGAAATGATCTTAGGCCTTTGTTCTTTGAATGAGCCAACTTTAGCCTAAATGACCTACCAAATGAGTGAGTGAATCCCTTGTTCCAAATTGTTTTGTTTCTCATGTACTCATTCTTTCTTGACACCTTACTAGCTTAACCTTTTTTGATGAAATACCTTGATATTGGCCCTAGTCTAGCCTTGAACATGTGAACCTTAAATGAGGCTGAAAGCCTAAGTTGAGGGTGGCCACAATTTGTGGCCCTTGTTTGGGAAATATATATTGTGTACTTTATCTAAGGCTAAAACCTAAGTTGAGAGTGACCTTTATTGTGGTAAAATAATAAAAATAACATTGTTACTAGGAAAGAAGGAAAGAAATGAGAAATCATGAGCCCGTGGAGGATAAAGAGATTGAAAGTGCCTTCAATCGAGAAAAATTAGCAAAAATGAGTTCAGAAATAAGAAATTTGAAAAGAGAAAGAAACCACTCGGGAAAAGCTTGAAACAGGAGAATAAGTGTGGATTTAGTGAAAATGGTTAGGTTATGAAGGAAAACAAAAGTTTTGGTACACATGGTTCAAGGATAGCTTTTAGTGACTACTTGCTTAAAATGACATACCAAAGCCCCCTGAACCTCTGTTACAAGCCCTTAAGTCCTAAAGTGATCCAAATCCGCTTTGTCACCAATCCAGAAGATGAGTATAGAGGCAAGCCTATGGTGTTAGTCATTTTGCATGAATTTTATTGTGAGAGTGAGAATGCTTCCTTAATCCCTGAATTCTAAATGCTTTTTGAGTGAGTGAGAGGGACTTCTTTTCTGTGAGGGCATTTGCATTACTTGTTTAACATATGGCTACACCAATGATTGTGGATGGTTGATGCTCCTTAACTTATCATAGTTGGGTTTCCAGATTCATCATCATATTTTTGTTGTGCTTAGTAGCTTTGCAATCTAGTTTTGAAAATGACAGTTGGGTACTTAGATTTGAGTGAATGATGTATATGTCATTGGTATAGATGTTATGTATTTTTCATTGTCTGCGTAGATTAAGTCGTCGATTGAGGACAAGCAACAATTCTAAGTTGAGGATGTTGATATATTGTCAAAGTACAGAACATTTAATGACTAAACAAGGGATTTTGTGAGTTTTTAATGCGACTTTTTTTGGGTTTCTATGTGTTTTTGTGTTGTTCTTGTAGAAAAGATAGACTGGCTTGATTTTGGAGGAAAACTACAGATTTTTGCTGCAGCATAGGATGTACGAGTTCAACTATGAGTAATAGCCCAAGATACGAGTCATAGGGTGTTATCATAGCATGTAACAGAACCAAAAATCAAAAATTTGCTAAGTGGAGATCAACCCTACAAGGCTATCCCACGAGTCGTAAGTCTCACTACGACTCGTATAGGTCTACTCATAGTAGAAAACAGAGAGCCCAAACTTTGGATAAAAACTGAAGGCCTAGACTACGAGAGGATCATACAAGTCATAGCCGAAGCAATGACTCGTACCAGTGGGTCATACCAGTTGAGTCCAAGATGCCAAGAACCTGATACGAGACCCCGATTACGAGTCGTAGGTCACCATACCAGTCGTACTTGTAAGGCGTACTAGCTACCAGTTGTCTTCTCTGTGTAATTTTTAGGGTTAAACTTGTAACTACTATAAATACTTGAAGTTCTTTAAATACTGGAGATTCCAGCTTTCAGACATTGAATGTTCCTTTGAATATTTTCTCAAGAATATTTTAGGGTTCTAGAAAAGTTCTTTATTTCTCTCTTGGAAAGCCCACTTTTGGGGATTGCAAATCTTGCTTTATATTCATTGTCAATCTATCAAGCTTGTGGTTTGCAATTGGTGGTGTCTTCAACTCTTCATTTCTTTATGCAAAATTCTCAATTATGTCTATCATTTGCATTTTTGTTTGTTTTGCCTTAACTATGAGTAGCTAAGAACCCCCATCTTGGGATCGTGGGAACCATGGGTAGTTGACTTGAGATGACCTAGGTTTGTGCAAATCTATGATTAGGGTTTTGCATGTATTGTCTAATTCCCTTCATTTTGACTTTTTTGGTGGTGTCCAACACCAAACCCCGACCTACTATCACAATCCGAACCAAGGTAGTGATAATAGAAAAAGGGAAGTAGATGACAGGATTTGATTGATGTGATCTCATCTAATCAACCAAACATGACCAAGGAGAGGTTGACTGGGACAATAGGTAACAGTTAGTTGGCACGCCATGGTTACCAACCAAGCGCTATGGTGAAATTCGACTTTCACCTTCACAAGAGGGCTGGAAGAACCTAAGATACTATCTTACATACGAATCTCTAATTGTAGTTATGTTATTTAGGTTAATCGAGTCAACGAACCATGGGGAACACAATTCCCAAGTTATCCCTAAAATTGAGTATTTTCTCAGATTGTAGTCCAGTGTCTATTTATTTTTGTTCTAGAATCACAAACCCCCCTAGAGATTTTAGTTATAGATACTTGAAATGATTGGTAGTGAAGTCATGCAGTCAAACCCTGTATTCCCTATGTATTCAACCCTAACCTTCAATTAGGTTAATTAATTACTGATAGCGACTACTTTTTTATAGGAGCATGAACATCATCATCTATCTTTATATGGTCTCTTCCTACACATGTAACCTATATTTACAAGTTATATGATTTACAAGCATATTTTACTTCAAGCATTGAACATGCATGCCATATTGATATTATACTTATCTATTGCCTCTTACTATGCATCTTGACTATTTTCGCTTATGTCTTATTGCATTGCATCCTACATACTTAGTACATTCAAACGTACTAATGCATACTCTATGCCTACATGATGTTACAATATAGGAACCGAAGCACCTCACGATCATCCTCCACGTGGCTAGGCTTAGCATCTTGAAGATAAATTTTTGGTGAGGCCTCAAGTTCGAGAATACTAGCTATGCTACTCTTGCTTTTGTTATCTCTTTATGTTGAACATTTGATACATTGTGGGTGAGCCCGGAAAGCGTTTTGTCCCCCGCCCAATCTATGTTTAGAGGTGTTGTTGGAACAATTTATGTATCAATGCTTTGAGCTTTAATTCTTTATGTTTTACAAATGTCAAGACTTTCCTTAGTCCCTTTTTCCCATCTTTATATTCTAGTTTTTGTTCACTTAGTCCCTTTTTCCCATCTTTATATTCTAGTTTTTGTTCACTTTTCTTCCAAGACTAGGGATATGTAATTAATATGCTAAGCGGGCTATTTGGGTCCCTTCGGGTTCCCATTTGTCATGTCACATCAAGACCCTACACTTGGGTCGTGACAAACTTAGTATCAGAGCTCTAGGTTGTTAATGGTCCTTGGAATCCAATACACTGCGTCGATTAGTCTTCTTCATTGTTGTGAAGTGCAGCAAAACTACGAGTAAGAGGCTATGAGGTGTTTTAGGAAATGTTTCCCCTTCTTCATAATGTATGTCATGCTTTAGGAGTAAGGTATGGCTTTTCCTCTAACGAATGTTCTTTGCTTTTCTAGATCATGCATATTCAAAGAGGAAGAAGAGCCCGCACTCCCCAGGAGCAACCGGCCCCTCCCGTTCCTCAATCTCCTAAAGATAGGGGAGTGGCCCATGAAGAATTTCGGGATGCTATTACCATATTGACCCTTTCCATGACTCATCAAATCAACCAAGGGGCCCAACCCCCTCATGCTCTTACTCCGGCCTCAAGGGTGAGGGATTTTACTAGAATGAATCTGCTGGAGTTCCATGGGTCAAAAGTGGATGAGGATCCTCAAGAATTCATCGATGAGATGTATAAGGTATTGTCCATTATGGGAGTTAACTCAGAGAAGAAAGCAGAATTGGTGGCCTACCAGCTTAAAAGATTAGCTCAAATATGGTTCACTCAATGGAAAATGTAGAAAGAGAATGGTGATGTTATCCCTAAAGGAAGAGTTCAATGCGACATTTCTTAACCGCTGCTTCCCTATTGAGCATAGGGAGGTGCAGATGATGGATTTTAGGAATCCAAAGCAAGGGTCTATGAGTGTGAGGGAGTATGCCCTCAAGTTTAACCAACTCTCTAAGTATGCCCTACAATTGGTTGCCGAGCCGAGGTCTAGAATGAAAATTTTTGTTTCGGGTATATCTGACTTGGTGAATGAAGAGTGTCATAGCGCCATGTGTTAGGTGGTATGGATTTGTCCCGCCTCATGACATATTCCAAACAACTAGAGGGGGAAAAGTTAAGAAACAGAAGGAGTGGTGAGGCTTTGAGGGATTATCTAGAAGTTGGATTCCCAAATTCCATGTGTGGCCGATTTTCTCAAGGCCCCAAGTTCCAAGGCCAAGGGTCCTCCAACGCTCCTAATAGAAGGTTTGAGAATGACAACCCTAGGGTGTGGTAAGATCCATAATAGCCCATGTATGAGAAACTCCAATGCTTGCTATGGTTGTAGTGTGGTGGGTGATAAGGTGATTGACTGTTCACATGCACCAAACAAGGGTAGAGATGGTCGTCCACAAGGCCAAGGTGCAAATGCGGGTCCAAATGGAAGAGGAGGCCAACAAGGGGATGCCCCAAGGCAAAATATGTTCTGCGCTTTTCAAGGAAGACAAGGGGAGAATGAGGTGCTCAATATCGTCATCGGTAAGTTAAAGATTTTTTATTTTGATGTGTATGCTTTGATAGACCCGGGTGCCACTCTTTCTTTTATTAGTCCTTTTGTTTCCAAAAAGCTTCATGTTAGCCCCGAATTATTGTGTGAAGCGATGATGTGTCTACCCCCGTTGGTGAGTCTATTGTTTCTAAAAGAGTCTACAGAAATTGTCAAGTATTCATTTTGCATAAAATCATGCCTTGTGATTTTGTTGAGTTAGATATGATGGATTTTGATATCATTCTTAGAATGGATTGATTGCATGCATATTATGCTTCTATTGATTGTAGAACCCGTAGGATCAAATTTCAATTCCCAAAATGACTCCGTACTTGAATGGGAAAGTTGTGATGTGGTGGTCAAGGATAGATTCATTTCTTGCATTAAAGCCTAAAATTTGATTTCTAAGGGGTCTCTCTATCATCTTGTGAGGGTTAGGGATGTTGAGTCCAACGAGCCCAAAACTTGACCCCACCTTACTTGAGTTGAAGGCCTTGGTGAGAGATGGTAATGTGTCACGACCCAGACCTAGGGCCTCGTCGTGACCGGCGAATGGGGAACCAGAAGGAACCCCAAACAAGCTTCTTAGCATATCATTACACATCCTTGGTCATAGAAGCAATTAAATTGCAAACGAAAGAATGTAAAGAAGGCCATAGGGACTAAGGGAGAACTTTCATAATATAAAAATCAAGAGACAACGGAGTCAAGGCTTATAGTATAATTACACATCATGTCCAACAACATCTCTGCTACATAGATACTAAGTGGGTGCTAAGCAAGCAACCGGGCTCGCCCTCATAGTCAACATACATCAAAGAAAGATAGTGTCTTAATACATATCATAAGAGCAAAGATATTGTCATCGGAACGGAGGACATACCAACTAGCTTGAATAGATACTACTAGCCATGTGGAGGAGGAGGATGGCCAAATGGACCTCCAGTTCCTACATAGTAGCATCATGTATGCATAGAGTATGCATTAGTACGTTTGAATGTACTAAGTATGTAGGATGCAATGCAACAAGTGATATGCACCATAAACAAAATATGCAACATAAGAAATGAATAAGCATATGGCAATAAGGCATGTATGAATGATGCTTGAAGTAAAATCATTCTTATATAGAACATAATACATATATAAGGAGAGATCATCATTATAGTATTCACAGTTTATCAATCTACAAACACCTTGATTGATTGGTGGATTGTCTTACCCTACCACCCATGGTGATTGAGGTACAAACCCCTCAACCTGGTTATCAATGTACAAACCCCTTGATTGGTTGGTGGATTGTCGCACCCTACCAACCCTAGTGATTGAGGTACAAACCCATCAACTCGGTTATCATGGTACAAACCCCTTGACATGGTTACCCTGGATCTTAACCCCCAAGTAGAGCATGGTCAATTTCCAACACTATAGAGATAATATCATAAACATACATGCCTTACAACATCATATAGTCATTCCACTCATAAGACATGCATTGGGTCTTCAATTTCTCATGAAATCATAACCGGGCATTTTATCAAACACTTGACTAGTGTATAGTGCTAGTGTAAAATCATGCAATTCAAGAGTAGAATCATTCTAGAAAATTCAGTATAAACCCATCAATAGATACTTGGTAACACCCTCAAGAAATATTCATCAAATCTCACAATAGATCATAGATTCACAACTCAAAACATGCTAAAATAATAACAATATCATGAAACCCCAACATAGTGTATAGTGAAATTTATAATAAGTAAGACCTATGAGTAAATCAACTTTAAATCGTGCAATTTAGGTAAAAAGGATGCTTGGGCACCATGGGTGAAAGAACCTATTGGTTGAAACTCATGTACCTTGACTTTGGAGAGTCACTTGATGAAGATTGGAGAAGGAGACCTGAAGTTTGAGTCAAATCCTTAGATCTGAATTGAGTTTTTGGGACTTGAATTTCATGTGAAATATTGTCTAAGTGTTTGAGAGAGTATTTGAGAATGTCTCAAATAATATGAAGGTAAAATATGACTAAGTATAGGTATTTTCATGCATGGAAAGCTTAGGCCCAAGACTCAAAAGCATTGGACCGAGACAAAATAACTGGATATGAAATACACACCGGCACACCCTGGTCGTGTAGCACCAGGGGCGTGCCTGCTAACTGGAATTTGCTCACTTTGAAAATTGAAGTTTTGATTAGGTCACTCTAAAATTTAAGGTTAGACTCTTTTCCCACTCAATTTTGAACCCTGATCAATAATATGAAGTCGAATTTTCGAAATCAACCACGAATTATGAGATATATGAAAATTACAAATTCGGGCACTTCTGAGACATATTTTCGGGCACTTTTTGGGATTGTTTCAATGCTATAGGAACTTTACATGAATTTAATACATACTAGAAAGCCTTTAATTATCATGAAGTCACTTGACTTGTAAATTATGCAAATAACTTTAGAATTCTTGACTTGACATTTTTATCGAACACTTGGTGGACCCACATGAGAACATGTTCAAATCAAGCAAAATGCAAGAGTATAGATCACGAAATAATGAAATCAATGCATCTTAAAGTCATGTAAATCAGCCCACCAACATCATAGAAAATCCCATCATGGGTAACATGTAAATCATATCAAAACTTCACAATAGTTCATAGATTTTATAGCTTGAATCATGTATAGTCTCAATACACAAAGATCACTTCATGGTATAAGCTCAAAATAGATATTTATGCATAATCAATAATCTTTGACAAAACCCCAACATATTTCATACTCATAATCCATTATAATAGATACCCACAAGTAATACAACTTGAAATCATGCAATTTTCATAAAATAGGAAGGTTGGACTTCATGGGTTAAAGGAGCCAATGGATGAAACTCACAACTAATTTGGGGATTCCTTGATGTAAACATGAAGGAGACTTGAAGCTTGGATTGAGTTCTTGCAATCTGAAATTAAGCTTGACACACTTGAATGTGGATGGAAATTTTGATAAAATATTTGAGAGGTTTTAAAGAGGGTTTTTGAGTGATATACAGTTGGAAAAATGCTAAGTATAGGTGTTTTCATGCATAAGTAGGCATGGGCCCAAGACCCCAATGTTTTAGGTAAAAACACAAAAATTAAGTGCAAACACACCTCCGTGACGGTTCTACATCGCAGAGGCATCGCAGATCTTACTGTTTTCTGAAATTTTGACAAAAGTTATTTCTCTCTACCGGCCTTCTAAAATCCAGATTATACCCGTTTCTCACTCAATGTTGCCTCTTTATCTAAAATATGAAATCTGATTTTCGATATCACATACGGATTTTGAGATATACAAAAATTATGGTTATGGGCATTTTCGATGCACATTTTTGGATTGTTTCAACCCCATCCAAACTAGCCCAACATGCATTGGAATTTGATAGGCCAAGCCGGGCAGGCCCATTTATTCCATATGCTAGAAAATAGCTAGCCCAAACTATTAGTACGTGCGCTGCGGGTCTTTCCTAGTCGGCCCACATTTTTAGAAGTATATTTTTTATAAATCTTTAAATTGAATTATAATTTAAAAATATTAAAATAAATAGCAACAGGATAATATTACATGGTATGAGTGGTACTATTATATATATAAAAATATAATTTTTATCTAAATTTTACTATTTAAAACATTTAAATGAACATTGTGTTGGGACTCTTATTATTTTTAATACTCTATTTTATTTTTATTTTTAATTATTATTTAATTTAGCTCACGGGCTGGGCCAACTCATATTGCAAAATCCTCACAAATCAACAAGCTTATTCAAGCCATACTTAAAAGTCCATTTTTTAAATGGGCTCCAAAAATCTTAGCCCAACCATGCCAAATTCTAGTTTAGGCCAGCCAGCTTAATGGGCCTAACCCATATTGATAGTTCAAGATAAGTTCTTCTTCCAAGGATAAGGGCAAGGCTTCAGGATAGGCAATCTTGCGCAAATCCTCTTGATTGATTCTGATTGACAGTGCAAGTCTTCAATCACGAAGGTACTTTTTGATCTTGATTTATTCTCCAGGTTTGTATCTTCCTTTCTTGCTACTTGATTGATTTTTGAAGGTCTTCTTTGATCTTGATAGATTCTCTTGATTTGCTTTCTTCTTTTCTTGCTGTTTGATTGATTTCTTTTCCTAATTAGGCGTGCTAATTGATTTTCAAAATGTTCTTGATAGATTTTTCATTGCTGCATTAAATCTTCCTCTGATTTCGTCACATCTCAAATCTTTTGATAAATTTTCTAATGACTGCGTCCTTTTTTGTCTTGTTTTTTGAATAGTCATCGATCAACATAATTAACGTTAATAGTTAGTTGGCTCAAGAAGAATGCTTGTACATATTTATTTTTCCAGCTAAAGTTTTCGATTTGATTTCTTGTAGGATATTGTTTAGAAGTGAATTATTTTGGTGGTGATGTAGTAATGTAAATGTGATGATACCAAAGCGAGAATAGATTACGAAAATAGAGAGGATGGATAGTGGAGTGGTGGATTTTGTGATGCATGATTTTGATTAGGTTGATTGATAAATTATAAGCCAAAATATGTTAATAAAACAGTGATGCATTAAGCGAAAAGATGTCAATTGTATATAAAATAAATTAGTAGTAAGCATGTAGGATGGAACTTACATGAAGAGATGTGTGCTGTCTTACCAAAGCTTATTCCTATAATTATTTGTGTTTAATAGTAGTAGGAACAATGACAACTTGTAAATCTTATGCACTAAGAAAACCAGATTGCAAGTTAATCCCAAGCTTCATTCCATGCAGTAGCACACCTGTTGGATAATCAAATATTTGTCATAGCGTTTGATTAGCAAAGCTATTGATATTCGGTGCACCCAGCACAAAATTACCATTATCAAGTAGTATAGTAGTTATGTTTGTGGTTGTCGTTGGTGTAGCACTGAATTAAATAACATTGCCTTAACTATGAGAAATCATTAATCTGGCATTCAAACCAATCATAAGGCTTCCAGATGTATCTGAACTACACAGTGTAGAAGAAATCTTGAATGATTAAATGTACTCTCTTATCTAAGCATATGTAGTAAGGTATCCCTATTCATTTATTGTAGAAGTCGGATGTTTGTGCGTTTGTTTATTTATAGAAGTAGGGCGTCTGTGTGTTTTATATTTGATAATTTTAAATAGAGAAAAGTGAGGGATTGCATTGGTTGGAGAGGAACTTTGGTGGCTATTAATGGCAACTCTTGTGAAAGAATGTATAGCATGGCACTGCTTTAAATTAGGTTTTTTTTTTAGTTAGAGGTACTTTTGTAATTTAACATTTGAGTTTCGAGTTCATGCTTTTAAGATAGATAAATGTCTTTTGTTTTTTGCTTTTAGCATATTACATGTAATTTGTTAAACGTCTTCTTATTTTTCTCTCTAGTGACATCACATGTTATTTGTGCTTTTACAAGTGAAAATATTATGGCATGGAAGAGTTTTGAAAAATAATTCACATAGTTAACATGTTCTAATATATGATTTTTGATAAAAATGTTTATGCTTGATTAGATTTTTTTGATGCTTCATAGTTAAATTAACTATCTTGGGATTTGCAAATTAATAATATTATATTAATTTGTTTTTTATGGATGTTCCATTGTTAAATTGACTATCTTGGGATTCACAAAATATTAATTTCTACTTTAAGTTATTTCAAAACTTCTTGAAGAAGTCTTTTGTAAAAGCCCTTGTAATATATATATATATATGATATACTGCCTAAGTATGCAAGTCTAGTTAGATTTATAAACAAGAAAAAGAATACAAATTCCTTCTTTGATTCTATCTTTTCTTCTTGCAGAACAAAAACAAATTAAAGATGTTAATAGACCCTGATAAGACTCCAATATTTTTCAAGATATTGCTATCTATAGAACTATTTACGAATAAAATGGTGAGTTTATAAAAGTATTTAGTTCTTCCTTTTTTGGGGGCCGGAGGGGAGGGGGGTTCTTAAATTCTAGGATATTTGGAAATAGTAGGTACTAGTTAGATCATAGATTTACAAAAAAATTATATTTTATCTAAAAAATTTAAGTTTAAACTGAAGATGAAGTTGTGTTTGATTTCATTTTGTGAAGAAGAGAAGAGAAAACTTTCTATTTGAAATAATTAATGAAGATGGAGTTGGAAAACAAGTTGATAATTTTACTTTGAAATATTTTGTTCATTTGCTAAATTTTATTTGCAGCAAGTGTCCTCTCATTTCATTGAAGAAAACAAGAAAATGTTGACCAAGAATTGCTTATTGAAAATGGACGTAGCTGAAATGTAGCGAGAAGCAAAGATAGTAAGAGGAAAGCCTAATTACTTGTAACACCCCACATCTTACAATACTAGTGCTATGCAAATGAAACATGATCTGGCTTTTCAAATTAGCGCCAATTTTTAAAATGTACTTGAATCTTATGTTAGAGGGCGATATGTGCATCCAACGCTTAAAAGGATACATTGCATACAAGTTTTATGTCAAATTAAGGAGATCACAACCCTATACAGAGTGAGAGAATTGATGTGTTTGTAAGACTCAAGAAGCTAGCAGATGAATCACCTACTTGCTCAGCTTAAATTTGCTAGCTAAATGGAGAAGAGTCCTGAAGTCGAATTTGTCCAAGTCTAATATTGACTTAAGTTCGTGTTTAGAGTGTAACTTTAGCCAGTGTTTTGCCATCATAAATGGACAATACTTAAATCCCAAGATGAATAATAAAAGGGACCAAGCATATCACAACCTACTTGGCTAATTGGGTCCAAACTAAGTGAAGAGGAATTAGAAAAATGGGTAGCCAAGTACCATCAATATTGAGACCCATTTAGGCCCAAGTGTGAGGGTCAAGCTGCTACATCACTAGATTATTAATATGTATTAATATGTGGTCAAACTACCAAGAGAAATTTGGCCAAAGAGACCCTTTAAAAGGTCTCAAAAATAGCCCCTTAAAGTCATTTCACTTTGGAACAATTTTCAGCTTTCCTAAAGACTCTTTTTTCTCTTTATTTCACTTCACAAGGAAGCCAATACAACCCTATGGGGTTTTTTGAAGGAAACCTGAATCTTTAAGGCTAAGGTAAGTGTAAATATTCATGTAGTTGTTATACTTATCCAATGACAAACAAGAAATATATGTTAGTTATGCTTGTTAACAAAGGCCGGACAACATGTGTTTAGAAAGTTGCTGCACACTTGTCTTTTTTAAGTGACTTCTCTATAGTTTGTGAGCTATATTATGAACAAAATTTAATGTTATTTACATGGTTTAAGTCATAGATATTAATCTAAGGTTGCTACCCTTATTTTCTTTCATTTAAAAATGAGTTTTATTGTGCTATCTTAAATGTGATTTTGATTGGAACTTGTGGCCTGATGGATGGAACTATTGCTTCACGTCCTTAATGACTACTTTTGTACTATTCTGAGACTATTTTCATGCTTTTTTTATGTATAGATGTGTTGAGGACAGTTTGGGTAAAGTTGAAATAGGTTTGGAATTGTTGACGTCGAAATGTAGCAAGAATACAAATGTGATGCTGCCTATTTGTGTGTTGTGCAGGATTGTTATGTCTTGCACCATGTGAACTATTGTAAGACAATTAAGGGTCTAAAACAAGATGTATATGACATGTACATAAGTGAAAAGATTGAACGAATGTCTTTGGGTTGAACGAATGCCTTTGGGTCTCTAATTATAAGCTTGCTACTCGGGTGTTAGTTTTTATGATATTGGCTGCCAAGAAGTATTTCTTTGCTGCTAATACTAGTATTATTTCCTAATATATTGTATGTAAATATTTGAGGGAAAAAGCGGTCACTCCAAGGTAGTAACAAGGTCATACAAATGAAGTATGTAAGGCGACTTGATTTCATATTATTCGGCATGAAACAATGATCCCTCCTCGGCACATAAAGGCACTTACCAACTCCGACACAACTATTAAACATGTCTCAACTCTTTCACAGGTTCATATGCTCCCACACATAGTCTCCTTCAAATCTGCATACATACTTGGATGTCAAGATAAATGAGTTCGTTCTACTAAATAAAGTTCATGTGTTGTTCTACCTCTTATGCATTTCATTATTTGTGCAATTTACTCCTTTCATTGTGATGTTGTCTTTTGTGATTTTTTACATGTCATATGTTGTATCTACAGTCCTACAACTCTAATATTACGACCACCAAAAGAATCATCTCAAAAGTAATTGCAAGATAAAGTATATTACCTATTGATGGATGGCTAGGGGTGGAAGAAACACCTAGCCAAGGTCAATCCTATCACGAGGGTAGCCCAAGGGGTGAAAGGAAAAGCCTAGACAGGGCCGATTCCGATATAGATTTATCACTGATCAGCTGGTCATTTGTATTACATGTTGTGCACAGATTATACAGTAAAGGTAAAATAATAAAAAGAACATAAAGTACATGATCCCACAACATAACTAAAGGTGGTATGTTATCCTTATACCAGTGCATAGTTTTATTTGAGTTATTACTTCATATACAGTATTTCTTGCCTTACATATTCAGTACATTATCTCGTATTGACAGCCCTTACGGGGAACCTACATTTCATGTTGTAGGTACAGATGCTAGTAGATCTCCCCAGTAGGAGTACAGGACATCCAACTGTTGTTACCAAGCTCCAGGTTGCTTCGGAGCTTTGTGTGTCTAGAGCTTATATTTTTGAATTGTATAGTTAGTCGAGGTGGGGCCTGTCCTGACCCTCATCAGATACTTTTCCTTATCTAGAGGCTTTGTAGATTATGTAAATCAAAGTGTGGTTATGTCTCCTACTTTAGACAATGTGGCCCCAACGGCCTAGCCATATGCATTTCCTTTTGGCTTGTTATTACTGTTTACTTTCTTAAAGGCATGTTGAATGAAGAAATCTCTTATAAATATATATAGAAAGCACATGGATATAGGTTGGTTCTTCGAGCCTTATCGGAAATGGGTGTCAGTCCACCTTAATAGGACTTTGGGCATGACATTACTTTATATCTGAAGGAGATTAGCCATAATTTATGCTAAAAATATTGTTCATGAGAGGCAGGTTGTTTATAAGGAACTCAGTAGTAACTTTGAAAAGGAGACTATTGGGCCTCCGAAATGAGCTAGGAAAATGGTAGCATTGGATATTGAGAAAATAAGTGTGGGCATGCTATCTAATAATGAATCCAAACATGAAGATGATCCTCACTACAATAATCCTAAGAGGAAGAATACGTCATTGAGTAACATCTTCTATCTATTTTGTATTTGATATGAATCGTTAAGTGTTTTTATTTTTATATAGACTTAGTCGGTTGTAAACAAACTATAATGAGAAAAATGATTCACATCAAAATGCACAATCAATTTGTGTTACTAATTTTCTTGCTTGTGATTTTTCTCTTGTGCTTGTTTTACTACTTTTTCCTCTTTTTTGGAAAAGTAATAAAAAAGTTATCATATGTTAAGATACAATGTTCGTGCTCATTTTGATGTTACTATAGCAGATCAAAACACAGTTGAAATTGAATATTCAATTGAAGCAGATGGTTCTCTGGTTACTTTGGATCATTCCACTGAAAATCTGAGTCGTGGCCCCTTAGTAGAGAAGAGAAAAAGAAAAATACAATGAAAAGAAGGGCATGATATTCCAATTAACATTCAAACTAATGTAATTGTAATCCAGGAAGAAGAGAATGATATTGTGGTAAACCTTCAAATTCAGGCTAATGCGATCGAGGAAGAAGAAGATGATATTCCAGTTAATCTTAAAACTAATACTAATGTAATCGAGGTGAAAGAGTCTCAAGGTAAGTAAACATCTTTACTAGTTTATTATATTTAACCCAATGTTATATAATAGAAATAACTTGCATTTGGATATTTGATGCTTCAAGAAATAAGGGAAGGCAGTAAGAAGCTTGAATTACAACCCAACATTGGTACCCGTAAGA
>JAABOM020086608.1:0-30000 GCA_011800125.2 Solanum clarkiae | reverse complement strand
ATTATAGACCTATATATATATATATATATATATATATATATATATATATATATATATATGCCAACAAGCTAGGACCAATACTACACTAATTTGTTGTTTACAGTAAGAGTCATAGGTTGTACTACAATTTTCTACATGTTTTTATTGGGTGTGTAAGGAATAGCTGCCATCCACACCCATTTTACACTGTCTAATTTGTTGTACAGTAAGAATCATTGGTTGTACTATAATTTTTTATATTTTTTATTGGGTATGTGGGGAATAGCTGCCATTGTAAGAATCATTGGTTGTACTATAATATTTTTTATATTTTTTATTGGGTATGTGGGGAATAGCTGCCATCCACACCCATTTTACACTACACTAATTTGTTGTATAGTAAGAATCATTGGTTGTACTACAATTTTCTATATTTTTTCATTGGGTATGTGGGGAATCGATGCCACCCACACCCATTTTCACTAGAAGTTTTATTAAACTATACTATTACACGTGTCGGCTCTTTATATTGTTGGGGGAGACAGCTACTTCCCAATTCCATATTCACTTATTTTTCACTTATATATTTGCTTATTTACTCTCCACTTATTCTTCCTTCTTCCTTACACATAAATGAAAAAGATTTGTACAACAGCTTTTACATTGTGCTTCATCAGTAGCTGTAATTTTCTCTATAAAATAATTGAAGGTTCTGTTGAGTTCTTTTCCGTTTGTCTTTCTGAGTGAAAAAATTTTGATTCCTGTGTCATTTTGATTTTTATCTTACTGTCTTTATCTTACCATGTGAGATTTCGTCAACTTTGTATGTGTGAAGAGACTCATAATGTCATGCCCCGGGAGGGGACCCAAGATCTGGCCGACACCCAAAGACTATTGCTAGTCCTAAAGTGAATCACTTGGTCTCATCACATCTATTCATACATACATTCTACTAATATGCGAAAGACAGAAGAGAAGCAAATAGGAACATCTTATCATCTAGTCTCAAAATAATTATTATGTAATAGAAGGCTAGTAGAAGAAATAGCTCAAAATCTTAACAATCAAGATTTGACTCTAGTCTATGAAGCTTCTATTATAATCAGGTGACGCCAATGATAGACCCATGACTACCTCAATCAAAATAAACCTAAGCAAGTCTAACTCTAAAGCAAGAAGAAAATAAAAGTAATGAATCCTCTGTAGTAGGGGAGGCTTACCAATTAGCTGAACATCCAAGATAATCAATGATGCACCAGTTGATGATCTCTAATCTCTGTATCTGCATCATAAAATGATGCAGCGCTGAGTGTCGTCAGTATGTGGAATACATGGTATGTAAAATATCTGAATGAAATTGAAACATATAGAATAATATGAAACATCAATCCTCAAGGATAAAAAAATTCAACATGTAAAGTGTCTATCTAAAGTAAGAATAAAGAGTAGACAAATAACCCATCTAACCCATCAAGCCTCATCAATCAAATCAGACTAATCTCAGAGGGACGCATCTTAACTCATCTCATCTCATCTTATCTCGACTCAGAGTACTCAAGGCGAGAACTTTCTGAGAGTTTCTCTTATCCGACAATAATCACTTATGAGCCAGCGATTGTACAACAATCTCGCAGATATTGTCACAACCATTCCGTACTTGCCAAGTAGGGAATAAATTGAAACCATAATGGACAAGTCCAAATAGAGATAGCAATCTATAAGTCCTCTATTGATTTCGGGAACTTCTAAACAGAGAGAACCTCATCATAATGTGATGTAATGGTCCTAATCCTCACCTACGCTTGGCTATATAGTTTGACGAGTGCGAGTTGAATTAACTCATACTCTTTCGGTGCTCGATACTCTTCCCAAGACTCAATATTCATAAGACAATCCATCCAATAAAATTATCGCAAATCAGCCTCATGGAGGCGCTCATCATTCAATTTGTCTCATAGAGACTCCCATCATCTCATAAATCAATAGCTCAAGGCTTAGAACAATCTTTAGGAAACAATCGAATAGACAAGTCATTAGAGTTTGTTCGTGGAGACTCATGGGACTATCAAGTTTTATCAATTCGTCATCATTCTCACATCTCAATCACAATCCCAATCACAATTGACATTATTAAATAAGGATCTAAACTCAATCCCTATCTTCATTCATGCATGCTTTCAAAAGTTAACATATAAGGTTTATGCAGTATCTCATGAAAAGTATTCAATTCAGGAAAACAAGTTTAAGATGATCATCAACATATGAAAATACATGTAATAAATATAATTTTTAAGAAAGTGATCAAGAATCATGTATGTAGACTCATGGACCTTAAACTCTCTTCTAAGATAATCCATGGGACACATAGGAGAACAATCCCATGCTTTTAGTTTAGCCTTACATACCTGGGATGAAGCCATCAATAATCAACTCCAAGAATTGCCTTTGAATTCTTCAATCTTTTGTTCTTCTTTCTTCTCTCTCAAGCCCTAACTTTTCAATGACTTAGAAAGCACTTGGGGTTTTAGACCCTATTTGTGCATCAAAACGACCAAATTTGATCATGTTTTGAGTTTATGAAGGGTGAGAATTGATCGGAATTCCCAGAAAAATCAAAAAAAGCTTTCACTCTAAAAATTCCTAGTCTACGTCACGAACAGACAGGGCGCCCACATGTACATTTTCTCCCAAAAATTTCCTAAACGAGTTTTTCATTTCCCATTGAAAAAATTTAAAAAAATATAAGGCATGTCTGCGTCCTAGAAGCATCGCGCCTTGGGTGCGCACAACCACTGAAAATCATTTTGGATCAAAAAATTTATCTTTCAAGATGCGTTACACGCACATCTTTAATCTAGGGGTATTTCGATAATTTTATCGGGTGTTACATTATCTCCCCCTTGGGATCATTTGTCCTCAAATAATGAGTAAAGGTGGATGACAAGGCACAAATAACCTCAAACTCATCTCAACATTCACATCTATCAATCAAACTTTTGACTCTTTCTCACTCATCAATCAACTCTATTTGGGCTCAAGAATAGACAATCAACCAAAGAAAGGACGATCAATTTAGTTAAGGGTAAGGAAATTACCTTCAACATTTTCATCATTTGGTGTGAATAGGTGTAGATATTTGGCTTTCATCTCTTACTCAGCTTCCCATGTGGTTTCCTCAATGAATTGATTTCTCCATAGGACTTTGACTGAGGATATCCCTTTGGTTCTCAACTTGCAAATCTAACGATTAAAGATTTGGAACAGAATTTTTTTGTAGGTTAAGTTATACTTCACTCCAATACTCTCCATGGGGATAATCAAATTAGGATCTCCAAAGCATTTCTTCAACATTGAAACATGGAACACTGGATGAATACTATCTAACTCAGAGAACAACTCTAACTCATAGGCAACCTTCCCAATCCTCTTCACAATCTGATAAGGCCCAATATAAAGTGAGCTTAAGTTACCCTTCTTCCAAAATCTCATGATACCTTTCATAGGTAACATTTTCATGTATGCCTAATCGTTTTCCTCAAACTCCAAATCACTCCTTCTCACATTAGTGTAGGATTTTTGGTGACTGTACATAATATTCACATCTTTTTAATGACCTTAACCTTCTCCATTGATTGATGGACAAGATCAGGCTCAATCAACTCCGCTTCTCCAACCTTAAACCACCCAATCGGTGATCTATATCTCCTCTCATATAAGGCTTCATAGGGAGCTATCTGCATGCTTGCAAGATAATTGTTGTTGTATGCAAATCCAACCAATAGTAGGTGATCATCCTAATTTCCCTTAAAATCAAGAACACAAGCTATTAATATATCTTCCAACTCCTGAATTGTATGGTATGTCTGACCATATGCTTATGGATGAAAGGTTATGCTCAAATTGACTTTCATACCCAATCCTTTCTGAAACAATCTCCAAAATTAAGAGGTGGATTGAGCTCCTCTATCTGAGATGATGGACAAGGGAACTCCGTGCAACCTCACAATCTCTTGGATCTACAACTTTGCATACTCCTCCGCAGTGTTAGTTGTCTTAACTACTAAGAAGTGAGCCAATTTGGTCATCTTATTCATAATTACCCACATCGAATCATGTTGCCTTTGAGACCTCGGTAGACTAGTAATGAAGTCTATATTGATCATCTTCCACTTCACTCAGGAATCTCAAAGTCTGAGTCAATCCGCATGGCCTTTGATGCTCAACTTTCACTTGCTGACAATTCGACCACTTTGAAACAAATTCATCAATATCCTTCTTAATTCCACTCCACCAATAGACTTCTCTCAAGTCATGGTACATCTTGGTAGAGCCAAGATAAATGGAGTATCTAGTGATGTAAGCTTCAACCATGATTCTATTTTGAATACCATCAACGCCGGGGACATATAATCCACTCTAGTATCTTAACACTCCATCTCCCATTTTGGAGAAGACCATTACTTTCTATTTGTGGACGACCTCCTTCAATTGGAGAATGACAAGATCTCGGTCTTGCTTTTCTTTCACCTCTACCACCAAGGATGAAGTAGATCTGTTTTGAACATTAACTCCTCCCTCATGATTTTCCTCAAGTTGAACTCCCAATCAAGCCAATCGATGCACTTCTTTTTCTAGCTCCTTCTTTCCTTCCTCAATATTGGTTGTGCTACCCATTGGTAACTTGCTAAGAGCATCAACAACAATGTTAGATTTACCTGGATGGAAGAGAATGCTCATGTCATAATCCTTGAGAACTCCAACCATCTTATCTGTCGCAGGTTGAACTCTTTCTGACTAAAAACATACTGCAACCTCTTGGTGGTCAGTGAACCCATCAACAAACACTTCGTATAAGTAGTGGCGCCAGATTTTAAGTGCAAACACCACCGTCACCAACTCAAAATCATGGGTTGGATAGTTCTTCTCATGAATCTTAAGTTGTTTGGAAGCATAGGCTATCACTTTCCCTCTTTGCATCAACACACATCCCAATCCAACTTTCAAAGCATCATAATAGATCACAAAGTCCTTTGTCCCATCAGGCAAGGTTAAAACAGGTGGAGTTGTTAGTCTAGTCTTCAAATATTGGGAACACTTCTCACTTTCGTCGGACCACTAAAACTTGACCTTTTGTTTGAGTCAACTTAGTCAATGTTGCGGGTAGGGAAGAAAATCCCGCAATAAATTTGCGATAATAGCCTAGCAACCCCAAGAAACATCTTATGGCAGTTTGAGAGGTCGGTCTAGGCCAGTTCTTAACTGCTTCAATCTTCTGAGCATCCACTCGCATACCATCATCGGAGATAATATGGCCTAGGAAGCCACTGACTTAAGACAAAATTCATATTTCGAGAATTTTGCATACAACTCATGGTCCTTAAGTGTTTGGAGGACAATTTTGAGGTCATTTACATGCTCCTCTTCATCTCCCAAGTACACCAAAATGTAATTGATGAAAACAATCACAAACATATCAAGATACTGTCTGAACACATCATTCATCAAATCCATGAAGGCTGCAGGTGCATTCGTCAACCCAAAAGACATGACCAAGAACTTAATTTAGCCATATCTAGTCCTAAAGGCTACCTTAGGAATGTCACAATCCCTCACTTTCAACTGATTGTAGCCAGATCTGAGGTCTATAATAGAGAAACAAGAGGCACCCTAAAGTTGGTCAAACAAATCATCTATCCTTGGAAGAGGATATTATTCTTTATGGTGACCTTATTCAGTTGCCTATGGTCAATACACATTCTGAGATACCCATCTTTCTTTCGCATGAATAAGATAAGGGCACCCTAAAGAAAAACACTCGGCCTTATGAAGCCCTTCTCTAACAAATCTTTCAATTATTCTTTCAATTTTTTCAACTCAGCGGGGGCCATCCTATAAGGTCGAATCGAGATAAGCTAGGTATCGAGAAGAACATGAATCCCAAAGTCAATCTCCCTATCAGGAGGACTACATGCAGATCCTCAGGAAATATTTTTGGAAACTCATTTACAATGGGGACTGACTTAAGAGTAGAAGACTCAACATCATCGGATTTCACTCATATGAGGTGGTGGATACAACCCCTAGCAATCATCTTTCTAGCTCTAAGATATGAGATAAAATTTTCTTTAGGTGTTGCAGAATCACCCTTCTACTCTAGAATCAGTTCATTCTGAAATTGGAACTTAACAGTTCGGGCTCTACAATCAATAAAGGCATAATAGGCATAGAGGCAATCAATGCCAAGGATCAAATCAAAATCAGTCATATCTAACTCAGTCAGATCTATGTAGTATCCTTATTACGGATGGACACTACACAAGCTCTATAGACTCTCTTAGCCCGAATAGACTCACCCATGGAATTAGAAATATCAAAGGGTTCAAGAAGTCTCTCAGGGGTTCTATCAAATATATTGATCACATAAGGAGTTACAAAAGATAGTGTGGCACCAGGTTCCATTAACACATAACAATCAATAGAATAGATTCAAATCATTCCTATCACAATATTTGGGGAGTTCTCCTGATCATGTTGACTACCCATGGTATACAAGTGGTTTGTGGCCCTGCTTGTGCCTGACGTAGTACCTCTCTAATTTACTTTAGCTGGTGGGGCTGGTGCAGTAGATTAAGCTTGGTCAGCCCACTTTTGACAATCTCTCTGATAGTGACCCGGTTGGCCATACTTGTAGCATACATCAATCCCCTCACGGTATTTCCCTAAGTGCAAGTCACCACACTTGCCACATGCTGGCTTACCCAATGAACCTAGAGCCACACTAGCTTGTGATTGAGATCTATGGGCTCCAACCTTGTGGGACCTCTTATCATTTCTGACTCTAGGTATAGGTGCACTAACAAATGATGATGCTGGAAATTGGTTTCCATTCCTTTCTTTCCAACCTCATAGCTAGATGTTTTTGCTTTCTTATTTCTGAACTCCTATTTATCATGTTGCCTCTTATCATCAGCTTGTTGCACAAAGTTATAAATCTCCAAATATCCATGTCACTCATGGGCATTGATCCCCTCCTATCTCTCTTCGGCGCTCTATTCAACCCTTCCATGTACATCCCCATCCTCCCCCTCATATCAGCAACTATGTACAGAGTTTATTGGAACAGTTGAGTAAACTTTAGCCCATACTCTTACACAGTCATAGAGCCCTACTTCAAGTTCAAGAACTCTCCTACCTTAGCCGCTCTTCGTTTTCTTAGGAAAAAGCGCACCAAGAAAGCTTACTCAATAGTGCGGGGGCATCCTCTCCTCTACCCTTATTCCACTGGTCAAATAACAATCTAGCCGTAACCTTTAGTTGATAAGAAGTCAGTTCCACTCTGTCAGCATCAGCCACATACATCACTTGGAACACTTTCTGAAGCTCCTCTATATAGTTCTCAGGATCCTCAGTGGATGCAAACCCTGTGAACTCAGAGAGATTCATCCTCAAGAATTCCTGGACTCTAGAAGTGTCATAGCCATCCTGTCGGCCTGCTTCTTGTCTCACAGCAGGTGCTGTGACAACTTTGGCTAGAGTTTGAATAGCCTGGAGAAGCTCAGCATTGGAGAACTCATATTGCGGGGGCTGCACGACAGGTATAGTTGGTTCCACGGGCTCCTCGTGTCCTTGAGGCTCAGGTGGGTTAACATGCTATCTGGCGGGGCGTCCTCTACCTCTGACGGTTCTTCTGGGAGGCATGATCACAATTCTGCAACATGCAAAGTAGTAATTAGTACAGAACTTTCATAGACCATAACTCTATAGCACGATTTAGAACATAAAAAAAGTGAAACAATTCCGAATGTCCTATAACCTCCTGCTTATCAAGTGTAGTCGACAACACACCCATAAAAAAGACTCTACTAGACATAGCTTCATAGACTCCTAGGACACTTGAACTCATGCTCTGATACCAAGTTTGTCACGCACCTGGAGGGGACCTAAGACGTAGCCAGCACCCAGAGACTATTGCTAGCCCCCAAGCGAACCACTTGGCCTCATCATATCTATTTATTCATATATTCTACTAATCAGCGGAAGACAAAAGAGAAGTAGTTTGGCACATCTTATCATCTAGTCTACAAATAATAACAATGTAATAGAAGGCTAGTAGAAGAACTAGCTTGCACTCTTAACAATCAACATTCAACTCTAGTCTATGAATCCTCTATCACTATCAGGTGGTGCCAATGACTACCTCAATCAAAATAAAGCTAAGCAACTCTAACTCTAAATCAAGATGAAAATAAAAGTAATGAATCCTTTGAAGTATGGGAGGCTCACCAATTAGCTGAACATCTAAGATCCTCAATGATGCGCCTGTTGATGATCTGTTATCCCTGTATCTGTATCATAAAATGATACAACACCGAATAGCGTCAGTACGTGGAATTGGTAGGCAAAATAATGGAATAAATCCGAAATAGGTAGAATAATATGAAGCATCAATCAACAACAAGGATAATAACAAATGAACATGTCAAGTATTTATCTAAAGCAAGAATAAAGAGTAGACAAATTACCCATCTAACCCATCAAACCCCATTAATCAAATCAAACTCATTTCAGAGAGACTCATCTCAACTCATCTCAACTCATCTCATCTCGACTAAGAGTACTCAAGGTATGAACTTTCTGGGAGTTTCTTTTATTCGACAACAATTACTTAAAAGCCAATGATTGTACAACAATCTCATTGATGTTTCTATAGTCGTTCCATACTTACTAGGAAAGGAATGAATCGAAACTATAGTGAACAAGTCCAAATGGAGACAACAATCTATAAGTTGTCTATTGATTTCAGGGACTTCTAATCAGAAGGAACCTCATCATAATGTTATGTGATGGTTCTAATCCTTACTTATGCTTCACTACATATTTGACGAGTGTGAGTTGAGTTACTCTTACTCTTTTGATGCTGGATACTCCTCCCAAGATTCAATGCTCATAAGACAATCCACCCAATCAAATCATCTCAATCAACTTATCTCAAATCAGCCTCATGGAGGCACCCATCAATCAATCAGTCTCATAAAGACTCTCATTATCTCATCAATCAATATCCCAATCATTAGCACAAATCTTAAAATAGTCATTAAGAAATAATCAAATAGACAAATCATTAGAGTTCATTTGTGGAGACTCATGGGACAATCAAGTTCTATCAATTCATCATCATTCTCACATCTCAATCACAATCACAATTGACATTCTCAATCAAGACTCTAGACTCAATCTCTATCTTCATTCATGGATGCTTTCAAAAGTTAACATATAGGGTCTATGCAATATCTCATGAAAAGTATTTGATTCAAGAAAAAAAATTTATGAAGATCATCAACATAGGAAAATACGTGTAGTAAATATAATTTTCAAGAAAGTAATCCAGAATCATGTATGTAGACTCATTGACCTTCAACTCTCTTCTAAGACCACCTATGGGGTACATGGGAGAAAAATCTCATGCTTTTAGTTTAGCCTTACATACTTGGGATGAAGCTATCAACAATCAACTCCAAGAACTGCCTTTGAATTCTTCAATCGTAAGTTGTTCTTTCTTCTCTCTCAAGTCTTAACTTTTCAATGGCTTAGAAAGGACTTTGATTGGGTTTTAGACCCTATATACGCATCAAAATGACCTAATTTGATCACGTTTTGAGTTTAGGAGGAGTTAGGATTGACTGGAATACCCCTAAAAGTAAAACAAAAACTTTCACTCCGAAAATGCCCAGTCTGTTTACATGTACATTCTTTCTAAAAAATTTCTCAAATGAGTTTTCGAATTCCCATCAAAAAAATTTAATAAAATATAAGGCATGTCCGCATCCCAATTGCGTCGCGCCTTGACAGCGCACAACTATTAGAAATCGTTTCTCTAAAAATCGAGCAAGACTATTTTCCCACTCAACTTTTCATACTAATCACAAATTTGGTCTCAGATTTCCAAACGCAGCATGGGAAGATGCATTACCCGCACATCTCTATTCTAAGGGTATTTCGATAATTTTTCTGGGTGTTACACATAACTATGAAATTGGTTATTAAAAATTATTTCATGTGACAAAATTCTCTTCAATCTCTTGAATTGTTTTCTCTGAGTAAATTTAGCATCAAGAGTGCATACGCTAAACTTCAGTTTAAAAAATCGATGAGAAAAACAAGAATCTTTATTTATTTAGATGATTTTGATCAGAAAAACTACTGCTAATTTGACCTCTATATTGATATCAACTGTTCTCCTTTTTTAACACTATGGAAACGCCCCAAAATGTGCTTCGAAATGCTCATAATCATAATTTCTATATATCTCAAAATTCATGCATGATACCGAAAATTTGAATTCATATTCTTTATCAAAGGGAAAAATCAAGTGGGAAATGGGTATAATCAAGATTTTAGAAGGTCCATAGTGAAAAGTAATTTTTGCTAATTTTCAATTTTCAGAGAGCATCCGCGCCCCAGACGTGACACGGCCTGGGAGCAGAGCAGTATAAATTCTCCTTTGCGGACTGGATGCGAACCATTACAAAAATTTCCTTACTTTTTCTGTTTTGGCCAAGTGCATTGGGGTCATAGCCCCATGCCCAGTTAAGCGTGAAATCACCTATACTTAGCCATTTTTCAACTCTATATCTCACAAAACCATCTCTCAAACCCCTCTAAGACTCTATCAACTCTCTCATTCAAATCTAAGGATCCCAAGCTCAACTTTGGAAGTCAAGGGTTCATTTCAAGCTCTAAATGTACTTTAAGCTCACCTCTAAGAACTCAAGGTTTAACGTAAGTGGGTTTCGTCCATTGGGTCCTTTTCATCCATGGAGCCCAACCTTCCCTTTTTATGCAAATTGCATGTTTTCAAGTTGTATGACCTATGTGTATCTTTTAATGTGAATTATGAGTATAAATTGTGCTAGGGTTCTATCAAAAATATTGATTAATTATGCATGACTATCTATGTCAAGCTTATATCATGAATTGATTTTGTCTATTGTGACTATGCATGTTTTGAGTTATGAAATTATAAATTATCATGAGTCCTTGTAATGGATTTCAAGATACCCTACATGAGGATTATACTACAAGTTAGTGGGTTGATTTGTCATGAGTTTACTCATCTTATTTCACTCTTGGATTGCATGATTTTGAACTAGTATCATGAGCTCATCAAGAGTTTGATAAAATGACATGACTAGAATTCTCGAGTTATTGATGATCTATTACATGGTTTATAAGTCAAGAGACTTCATGATGATCATGGGCTTTCAAGTATGTATTAAATTCATGAAATTAGATATGACTTTACAAGTATCAAGTTAATCCTTATTTCAGGACTTTTACCTCTTGTGAGCCGTTCATGTTAAAGCAAGGGTTCATGTTTGATTATGATCTATTCTCAAGTTCAAGTTAATCTCATTACTAGAGGTCAAGCATGTTTATGAGCTATTCAAGTCTTGTTCTTATTAGATATTCATGTTATGATTAAAATATGATTATTTCAAGTATGTTGTGGGATTTGACTTTGCATCGATTGAGGCTTAAGATGGGGGCTCAACTCAAAGGGTCCTTACATAAAGTCTTTAGTCTCTAAAATATGTGCCACTATAGGATTATGATTATTACCCTCGCTATACTAGTGGATCCATCTAGTTATGTTATCATGTTTGGTTTACCTTGGCAAGTAGACCACACCTAGCTGGTTGGTGTCATGCTCGTCTACCTGAGCGAGGGAGGGGGGGTCATGCCTTGGGTTCAAAATTGTAGCTACTTGGTCTATATCAGTTAAGATCTCTTTCCACATACGTGTGCTATATATATTGTGCAAGATAAATGATTTACAAGAATATTTTATTATGAGTATAGATCATGCATGCCATATTGAGATTATATATCTATTGCTTATGACTATGCATTTTGACTATATTTGCTTTGTTTTGTTGTATTGCATCCCGCATACTTAGTATATTCAAACATACTAACGTATACTCTATGCCTACATGATATTACCATGTAGGGACCGGAGCATCTTTTGATCATCCTCCACGTGGCTAGTTTGGTACTTTAGATATAAGCGTTAGTGAGTCCTTAAATCTGAGGATACTATCTACGTTACACTTGCTATTCGATACTTCTTTATGTTGATCACATGCTATTATAAGGGTGATCAATGTCTTGGCCCCCGCTCCATTCCATGTTAGAGGTGTTGTTGGATATTATGATATATTTATGCTATGACATTGACTCTTTATGCTTTTATGAATATCAACATTTCCCTTAGTCCCGCTTCCCTTTTTAGTATATCTCTTGTTATTGTATAATTTGCTTCCGCGACCAATGATATATGGTTGATATGCTAAGAGGCTTATTTGGGGTCCCTTTGGATCCCCATTTGTCGTGCCACATCTAGGCCCTAGGCTTGAGTCATGACAAACTTGGTATCAGAACACTAGATTATTAATGATCCTCGAACATCCAACACACTGCATCGATTAGAGTCTTGTTCATAGTTGTGAAGAGCTCTACAACTATGAGTGGGAAGCTATGAGGTGTTCTAGGAAATATTTCACTTCTGCAAGGTCTATATCGTGTTTGAGGTGTAACTATAAGTCTTTTCCCCTAATGAATACTCTTGTTTGCTTTTAGATGATGCTGATTCCAAGTGGAAGACTAAGAAGAGACCATACTCCTGAGGAGCAATCGACCCCTCCCACTCCTCAAGCTCCTCAAGATGGAGGGGCAACTCAAGAAGAGTTTTGAGATGCTATCACAATGTTGGCCAGTGCTATCACCAACCAAATGAACCAAGGGGCCCAAGACCCTCATTCTCCCACTCCGGCCTCTAGGGTGAGGGATTTCACAAGAATGAACCCACCGAATCCACGGATCCAAGACAAAAGAGGATCCCCAAGTGTTCATCGATAAGGTGTATAAATTTCTATCTATCAAGGGGGTTAATTTGGAAGAGAAGGTAGAGTTAGCGGTCTACCAACTCAAAGGTGTGGCCCAAATTTGGTTTACCCAATGGAAACTAGAGAGGAGACATGATGATGCTATTCATTGGAAGGAGTTCAAAGCAGCATTCCTCAATCGGATCTTTTTTATCGAGCCAAGAGAGGCTAAGATGATGGTGTTTATGAACCTTAAGAAAGGTTCCATGAGTATGAGGGAGTATTTCCTCAAGTTAAACAAGCTCTCCAAGTATGTTCCAAAATTGGGTGCCGAAACTAGATCAAGGATGAACAAGTTTGTGTCCGGAGTGTCCGATTTGGTCAATGAGGAGTGTCGTACTGCCATACTAGTAGGTGATATGGATTTGTCCCGAGTCATGACATATGCCGAAAAACTAGAGGGAGAAAAGCTTAGAAAAAGAACAAGTGGTGAGTCCAAGAGGACTCAATTTGAAGGTGGTTTCCAAGGTTTCAAGGGTGGCTGGTTTCCTCAAGGCCATAAGTTCCAAGGCCAAGGGTCATCCAACGATAGGGTGTCTAACCCAAGATTCCAAGATGGTAATGGAGGAATGACAAATACTAGATGCCCAAGGTGTAAAAAGAACCATAGTGGCCCATGCTTGAGAAATTTCAATGCTTGCTTTCGTTGTGTTAAAGTGGTTCACAAGGTTATTAATTGTCCTCATGCTCAAAGCAAAGGTAGAGATGGTCGTCCACAAGGCCAAGGTGTTAATGCGGGCCCAAAGGCTAAAGGAGGCCAAAAAAGGGGTGCTCCAAGCCAAAATAGATTCTATGATCTTCAAGGAAGGCAAGGGATGGAGGAGGTGCCCAGTATCGTCATCGGTATGTTAAAGGTTTTCAATTTTGATGTGTATGCATTGATAGATATGGGTCCTACTCTTTCTTGTGTTACTCTTATTGCTGCCAAAAAGCTCCATGTGAGTCCCGAATTATTGTGTGAACCGTGTGAAGTATCTACCCCCTATTGGTGAGTACATTGTTACTATAGAAGAGTCTGTACAAATTGTCTCATGTTCATATTGCATAAAGTTTTTGCCTTGCGATTTTGTTGAATTAGATAAGGTGGATTTTGATGTCATTCTTGGGATGGATTGGTTTGATGAATATTATCTTCTATTGATTATACAACTTGTAGGGTTAAACTCCAATTCCCTAATGAGCCCATCCTTGATGAGAAAGTCACGATGTGGTGGTCAAGGATAGATTCATTTCTTGTCTTAAAGTCCAAAAGTTTATTTCTAAGGGTTGCCTTTACCATCTTGTGAGGATTAGGGATGTTGAGTCCAAAGTCCTTCCTATTGAGTTAGTTTTGGTGGTTAATGACTTTCTTGATATCTTTACCAATTCTTGATGTTCCTCCTGAAAGGGAAATAGACTTTGGTAAAGACCTCCTTTCCGATACTCAACCCATTTCCATTCCCCTTTACCGTATGGCCCCGGCAGAAATGAACGAGTTAAAGGATCAATTGAGGGATTTCTTGGAGAAGAGCTTCATAAGGTCTAGTAACTCACCTTGGGGTATACTAGTTATATTTGTGAAGAAAAAGGATGGCTCTATTAGAATGTGCATTGATTACCGGCAACTTAATATGTTTACCATAAAGAACAAGTACCCTCTACCAAGGATTGATGAACTTTTTGACCAACTACAAAGTGCTAATCACTTTTTTAAGATAGATCTTCACTCTGGATACCACCAAATGAAGGTGAGGAAGTGGATGAAACGACCCCAAAAAGTGCTCGAAAATGTGCCTCGAAAGTGCCCGAAATCATAATTTTCATATATCTCAAAATTCATGCGTGATATCAAAAATCAGACTTCATTTTTTTATTCAAGGAGAAAATTGAGTGAGCAGTGGGTCTAACTCAAATTTTGGAGCAACCGTATAAAAATCCAAAATTCCAAAGATGGCGAAAAACAGTGAAGAATCGCGCCCCAGGTGCAACGCGCTAGGGGTGCACTATAGTGTATTTTGTGCCCAGTTTTATTAGTTTGGTCCAAGGCTTTTGGGTCTGGGACCTAAGTCTACCTATATGTGAAAATACCTATACTTAGCTATATTTCAGCTTCATATCATTCAAGACATTCCCCAAAACCCTCTCAATCACTTAGACTGTTATTTCACTCAAAATCAAGTGTCCAAATCCCTTCCGGATCTTATAGAATTCATCCAAGCTTCAAGTCTTCATTTCAATCTTCACCAAGGAATTCTCCAAAGTCAAGGTATGTGAGTTTCATTCATGGGTTCCTTCCACCCATGAAGCCTAAGCTTTCTTTTTACCTAAATTGCATGAATTCAAGTTGATTTACTTATAGGTCTTATTATGAATTAGACAATGAACAATGTTGGGGTTTTCATGAAATTATGACTTTTTTTAGCATGTTTTAAGCTACAAATCTATGACCCATTGTGGGAATTGATGAAGGGTTTTGATGTATATTGCTTGAGGGTGTTACCACGTATTGATGGATGGCTTTAACATTTGAATTTTCTCGCATAATTTCACTCTTCAATTGAATGGTTTTACGCTAGCACTACACACCCGCCAAGTACTTGATAAAATATCTGGTTATGATTTCTTGAGTTGTTGAAAGTCCAATGCATGTCTTATAAGTTGAATAACTTTATGATGATGAAAGGAATGTTTCTGTGAGTTATGTTCATGAGAAGTATTTATTTTATTCTAAGATGGTCATGCCTTGGTGAGCTACACCTTGACCACTATGATGGAAGGGATGAAGCTCATTAACCAAATTGAGGGGTTGATACGTTATTAACCAAATTGAGGGGGTTGATACCTCATTAACCAAATTGAGGGGATTGATACTTCATTAACCAAATTGAGGGGGTTGATACCTCATTAACCGAATTGAGGGGGTTGATACCTTATTAACCAAATTGAGGGGTTGATATCTCATTAACCAAATCGAGGGGTTGATACCTCAATCACCTCAGATGTGGCTAGTATATTTAATAACCAAATTGAGGGGTCCATACCTCAATCACTTAGGATGGGAGGTGATAAACCCATTAGCTAAATGATGGCCTCTTCCTACATACCTAATATGTTCTATATAAGCATGATTTTACTCCAAGTATCATTCCTACTTGTCATATTGTTATTATGTTATCCATTGCCTATGTTTATACATTTCGATTATGTTGCCTATCTTTTGTTATATTGCATCATACATACTTTCTACATTCAAATGTACTAATACATACTCTATGCCTGCATGATGTTACCATGTAGGAACCAGACCTTCATTTGATCATCATCCTCCTCTGCATGACTAGTGATATCTATTCAAGCTAGTTGGTGAGTCCTCCATTTCGAGGACATTTTCTATGATCTTAAGCTATGTATTGAGACTCTTTTTCTTTAATGTATGTATTGATTATGAGGATGTTCCCGCTAACTTGTCTTGGCCCTCTCTCCTATCTAAGTTTAGAGGTGTTGTTGGATAAGTTGTGTATTTATATTATGAGTCTTGACTCTCTTTTCTCTTGATGTTTTAATTATGAAAGAGTCCCCTTAGCCCCTTATCCTTGTTTTTATGTACTCTTTTTATTGTTTTAATGCTTCCGTGACCAATAATGTGTAATGATATGTGAAGAGACTTATTTGTGGTTCCTTCGGGTTCCCCATTGACCTTGTCATGTCTAGCCCTAGGTTCGGGTCGTGAAAAATATGATATTAGAGCAGTAGGTTGTTAATAGTCCTCGGCGTCCAGCATATCGCATTGATTAGAGTCTTATTCATGGATGTGTTGTGCACCACAACTATGAGTAAGAGGCTATGAGAAGTTTTAAGAAATATTTCCCTTCTTCATGGTCAATGTCGTGCTATAGAGTTGAGGTAAGTTTTTCCCCATAATGATTGTTATTTTCTTTGCTAGATTATGCCTAACACAAGAAAAAGAAGAGCTCACTCTCCAGAAGAACAACCATCTCATGAAGAATTTTGAGATGCATGTTAGCTCATGTCGTGGTTAATCAAATCAATCTAGGGGCCCAAGCCCCTCATTCCTACCCCAGTATCTCGAGTGAGGGACTTCATGAGGATGAACCCACTGGAGTTCTATGGGTCTAAGGTGGATGAGGATCCCCAAGAATTTGTGCATGAGGTCTACAAACTGTTGGCTATCGTGGGTGATAGGTTGGAGGAGAAGGCGGAGTTGGTGGTATACCAACTCAAGGGGTTGGCCCAAATATGGTTTACTTAATGGAAGGAGGAGAAGGGGAACAACAATGTAATACTATAGGAGGAGTTTAAGGCGGCTTTTCTCAATCGATTCTTCCCTCTTGAACTTAGGAAGGCCAAGATGATTGAGTTCATGAATTTGAAGCAAGGGTTTATGAGTGTGAGGGAGTATGCCATCAAGCTCAACCAACTTTCAAAATATGCTCCACAATTGGTTACCGACCCAAGGTCTAGAATGAACAAGTTCGTGATGGGTGTATCCAATGTGGTGAGTGACGAGTGTCGGGCTACCATATTGATTAATGAAATGGACTTATCCTGCTTGATGACCTATGTCGAATAATTAGAGGAGGAGAAGATGAGAAAGAGAAGGGGTAAAGAAGCCAAGAGGGGCCATTTTAAAGGAAAGTTCCAGAGTCCCAAAGATAGAGGTGATGGTAGGTATCCAACATGTGGTAAGATTCATAGAGTCCTATGTTTGAGGGATACCAATACTTGTTTCCGTTGTGGTGAAGAGGGGCATAAGAGGAAAGATTGTCCTCGTAATCAAGGCAAGGGTGAAGATGTTTGTCCTCAAGGTGGTGCTCCAAGGCACAATCAGTTCTATGCTCTTCAAAGAAGGCAAGGAGGGGATTAGGTGCCCGATGATGCTACCAGTAAGTTGAAGGTTCTTCTTGATTTTGTTGTGCATTCTTTGATAGCTCCGGGGGTCCCTATTCCTTTCATTATTTCTGTTTTTTACTAGTAAGATTCATGTGTGACCTGGATGCTTATGTAAGTCTATTGTGGCTAGAAGGTCTATAAGCATTGCCCCATGTTCGTATTTCATAGAGTCTTGTCTTGTAATCTTGGTTGAATTTGGTCTGATGGGTTGGAGATATTGGGGTGATTTGTCCACTTGCATAGTATGCTTCCAATGAGTGTAGAACCTGTAAGGTTGTAATGTGATAGTTAAGGATAGACGATCTATTTGGTCAACTACAATAGGTTAGTCACTTCTCTAAGAATGATCTTTGGTTCAATTTTGTCCCCAAGTGAGGATGAGGGTAGGTGATATCCCTAAGTGTCTTTTTGGACTAGAAGTGAACATTTTGAGTATTGGTAGAGTTGTTTGGTTGATTTATGCACCAGCTATATTTATGGGTTTCATGAATAGGGTCTTAAAACCCTACCTTGACATGTTGGAGGTGGCATCTAGTGTTGGAGCATTGATTTATTAAGAGCTTGTAAGTCATTAGGGGGTAGTGTTGCAAGTCTTAGGAGATGAGAGGCTTGCTAATTATGAAAAGTGTGAATCGTGGGTAAAAAGAAGGTGGTTAGAGCTCCTTAAGGATTATGATATGAGTGTACATTATTATACCGGTAAGGCTAATATTGTGGCAGATGCTTTGAGTAGGGTATCTATTGGTAGCCTAACATGTGTTGATTGTGGCAAAGAGGTGAAAAGGGAGGTCCATCAGTTGGCTAGATTGGGAGTTAGGTTGGAAGAGGTTGGCTACGGTGGTGTGGTGGGGGCTAATGATTCTAGATCTTTCTTGGTTAATGAAGTTAAAGCAAAGCAAGACCTTGACCCTGCCTTGTTAAAGTTGAAGACCTTGGTGAGAGATGATAAAGTGAGAGTTTTCTCCCAAGGGAGAGATGATGTAATTAGATACTAAGGTAGGCCATGTGTGCTTGTGTTGATGGTTGGGTTCACTTGGAAGTCCCACCCATTAAGGGGTGTTGTCCGGTTTGGCAAGAAATGGAGTTAAGTTTGTGGTTTGTGAGTCCTTATAGAGTATTGAATAGAATTGGTGAGGTTGCATGTGAATGGGATTGCCTATGGATATGGATATGGTTCGTCCGATTCTTAATGCTTTTAGGTTCAGGGAATGTTTTGGTGACTCTAGTGCTATAGAACTCCTTGAGGTTGTGGGTGTTTTGGAGGATAAGTTGGCTTAGGAGAAGGTTTCGGTGGAGGTATTGGATGGATGGGTGGAAGAGTTGATTAATAAGGATGTAGTGTTTATCAAGGCCCTTTGGAAGGATCGTCAAGTCGAAAATGTCTCTCGGGGAGCCGGAGCGGGCATGAAAAAGCAATATATGTACCTCTTTCACTCTATTCAAGCTATGATAATGAATCAAGTCCTTTTTATGATCTCAATATCTCATGTTTCAGCCCTATGTCATTTGCATGCTTCATGTTTATTTGGACAAGTTCATGATGATTTTGACACTTATGTTGAGATTTTGAAATGGTGCTTTAAATGTATTGTTGTAGTCTTGTTGGGGGTGATTTCTCCATGATTACTCTTATTATATACGTTTTTTGATATTCAGAGATGAATTTTTCCAAGGGTGAGATATTGAAACGACCCCAAAAGATGCTTGAAAATGTGCTTCGGAAGTGCTAGAAATCGTAATTTTCATATATCTCAAAATTCCCATGTAATATCGAAAATCTGACTTCACATTCCCGTTCAGGGGGCAAAATTGAGTGGGGAGTGGGTCTAACCCAAATTTTAGAGCAACCATATCAAAATTCAAAATTCCAAAGTTGGCGAAAAACAGTGAAGAATCGCGTCCTAGGCATGACGTGCCAGGGGCACGCCATAGTGTATTTTGTGCCTAGTTTTATTAGTTCGGTCCAAGGCTTTTGAGAATTGGGCCTAAGTCTCCCCATGCGTGAAAATACATATACTTAGCCATATTTCACCTTCATATCATTCAAGACATTCCCCAAAACCCTCTCAAGCACTTAGACTATTATTTTACTCAAAATCAAGTGTCCGAATCCCTTCCAGATCTTAAGGAATTCATCCAAGCTTCAAGTCTCCGTTCTAATCTTCATCAAATAAGTCTCCAAAGTCAACGTATATGGGTTTCATTCATGTGTTCCTTTCACCCATGAAGGCCAAGCTTCCTTTTTACCTAAATTGCATGATTTCAAGTTGATTTACTTATTGGTCTTACTTATTATGAATTATACTATGAACTATATTGGGGTTTTCATGAAATTGTGATTGTTTTAGTATGTTTTGAGCTATGAAGCTATGACTTGTTGTGGGATTTGATGAAGGATTTTAATGTATATTTCTTGAGGGTGTTACCAAGTATTGATGGATGGCTTTACACTGAATTTTCTTGCATGATTTTACTCTTGAATTGCATGTTTTTACACTAGCACTACACACACCACCAAGTGTTTGATAAAATGTACGGTTATGATTTCTTGAGTTGTTGAAGGTCCAATGTATATCTTATGAGTTGATACTGTTTAGGATAGATGGATGTGGCCCAATGGCTAAAGCTCTGCTAGCTTCATGTAGACTGAACTCTCTTCTCTTTAGGCTCTGAGTTTTGACTTTATGATGATGAAAGGAATGTTTATGTGAGTTATGTTAATGAGAAGTATCTATATTATTTTAAGATGTCCATGCCTTGGTGAGGGGATGCTACACCTTGACCACTATGATGGAAGGGATGATGTTCATATTGTGGGGTTGATACATCATTAACTAAATTGATAGGGTTGATACCTCATTAACCAAATTGAAGGGGTTGATACCGCATTAACCAAATTAAGGGGGTTGATATCTCATTAACCAAATTGAGGGGTTGATACCTAATCAACCAAATCGATGCGTTGATACCTCAATCACCTTAGATTTGGGTGGTATATTTAATAACCAAATTGAGGGGTCGATACCTCAATCACCTAGGATAGGAGGTGGAAAAACCATTAGCTAAATGACGACCTCTTCCTACATACCTAATATGTTCCATATAAGCATGATTTTACTCCAAGCATCATTCATACACGTCATATTGGTATTATACTATCCATTATTTATGTTTATGCATTTGGATTATGCTGTCTATTTCTTGTTGCATTGCATCCTACATACTTAGTACATTCAAACGCATTAACACATACTCTATGTCTACATGGTGTTATCTTGTAGGAACCAGAGCTCTATTTGGTCATCATCCTCCTCCACCTGGCTAGTGATATCTATTCAAGCTAGTTGGAAAGTCCTCCATTCCGAGGACAATGTCTATGATCTTAAGCTATGTATTGAGACTTTTTTTCTTTATTGTGTGTATTGACTGTGAGGGTGAGCCTGATTACTTGTCTTGGCCCCCGCTCCTATCTAAGTTTAGAGGTGTTGTTGGACAAGTTGTGTATTTATGCTATGAGCCTTGATTCTCTTGTCTCTTGATGTTTTAATTATGGAAGAGTTCCCTTAACCCCTTATCCTTGTTTTTGTGTACTTTTTTTGTTGTTTTAATGCTTTCATGACCAAGGATGTGTAATGATATGTAAAGAGGCTTGTTTGGAGTTTCTATCTTGGCTCTACCGAAAGGGTTGGAAAGGTTTGTAGTTTATTGTGATGCCTCAAAAATTGGTTTGGGGTGTGTTTTGATGCAAAATGGTAAGGTGATAGCATATGCCTCTAGGAAACTTAAGGTATATGAGCGAAAAGATCCCACCCATGATCTTGAATTAGCGGTCATGGTATTTGCTTTGAAAATTTGGCATCACTACTTGTATGGGGTTCATGTTGATGTGTTTACCAACCATAAGCGTCTCCAATATGTGTTCACAAAAAAAGATCTTAACTTGAGACAAAGATGGTGGTTAGAGCTCCTTAAATATTATTCTATGAGTATGCATTATCATCCCGACAAAGCTAATATTATGGTCGATGCTCTAAGTAGAGTTTCCATGGGTAGTCTAGCTCATATTGATGATGGTGGCAAAGAGGTGGCTAGAGAAGTTCACTGGTTGGCTAGATTTGGGGTTAGGGTGGATGAAGTTGAAAATGGTAGTGTAGTAATTGTTGATAGTTCTAAATCTTCTTTGATTGAGGAGGTAAAATCAAAACAAGATCTTGACCCCTCTTTGTTAGAATTGAAGGCCTTGGTGAAAGATGGTAAGGTGGAGGATTTCTCTCAAGGGGGAGATCATGCCCTTAGGTACCAGGGTAGGTTATGTGAGCCTAATGTTGATGACTTAAGAGAGTTGATCTTGAAGGAGGCCCACAATTCATCCTATTCTATTCACCCCAGTTCTACAAAGATGTATAGAGACTTGAGGGAGGTGTGTTGGTAGGGTGGTATGATGAAAAATATTGCCAAGTTCATACCTGGATGTCACAATTGTCAATAAATGAAAGTCGAATATCAAAGGCCTGGTCGCCTAGCCCAAGACATAAAAATTCCTACTTGGAAGTGGGAAGAGATCAAAATGAATTTTGTGGTTGGGTTGCCTAAGATTAAGAAACACTTTGACTCTATTTGGATTGTTGTGGATAGAATGACAAAGTCGACTCATTTTCTATCGGTCAAAACTACTTATGGTGCCGAAGATTATGCCAAGTTGTACATCCATGAATTGGTTAGATTGCATGGGGTGCCCTTGTCTATCATTTCAGATCGTGCTTCTCAATTTACTTCTCACTTTTGGAGGTCCTTCCAAAGAGGTCTTGGTACAAAGGTTATGCTTAGCATGGCTTTTGATCCTCAAATGGATAGTCAAGCCGAGAGGACTATTCAAGCTCTTTAGGATATGCTTAGAGCTTGTGTTTTAGAGTTTAGGGGTAGGTGGGATGAACATTTTCTATTTATTGAGTTTGCTTACAATAATAGCTACCACTCAAGCATTAGTATGGCTCCCTTTTAAGCATTTTATGGCAGGCATTATAGATCTCCAGTTGGGTGGTTTAAAGTGGAAAAGATGGCTTTGGTAGGTCCGGATTCGGTCATGGCGTCCATAGAGAAGGTGAGGTTGATAAGGTAGAGATTGAAAATAACCCAAAGTAGACAAAAGTCTTACCTTGATGTGAGGAGAAGTGATCTTAAGTTTAAGGTTAGTGATTGGGTTTACTTGAAAGTCTCACCCATGAAGGAAGTGGTCCGGTTTGGAAAGAAAGGGAAATTAAGCCCAAGTTTTGTGTGTCCTTATAAAGTTTTGAGGATAGTGTCTAAGGTTGCATATGAGTTGGAGTTGTCTATGGAGATGAATATGGTTCATTCGTTCTTCCATGTGTCTATGTTGAGAAAGTGTGTGGGTGACCCAAGTGTTTTAGTACCCTTGGATGTTGTGGGTGTTGTAGAAGATAATTTAACCTATGAGGAGGTCCTGGTATGAATTTTTGATAGACAAGTGAAGAGGTTGATAAACAAAGATGTAGCTTCCGTCAAGGTCCTTTGGAGGAATTAACAAATTAAAAGTGTCGCATGGGAAGCTGAGGCTGACATGAGAAAGTGAGACCCAGATCTCTTCCATTCTAATTAAGTCAAAGGTACTAATTGGAGTCCTCTATATGATTTCAAGTCTTAAGTTTTAGCCCTTATGTCATTTTGCATGCATTCATGTTCATGGTAACAAGTTTATGGCGATTTTTGACATTTATGTTGATATTTGTGAAAATGATGTTTAAATGCATTTATTGCATTCATGTCGGACTGAGATATTCATGATTACTTCTCTTATACATGTTTCCTTAACATTTGGGAATGAATGTTCTCAAGGGGGAGATATTGAAACGCACCAAAATGTCCTTCGAAATGCCCATAATCGTAATTTCTATGTATCTCAAAATTCGTGCATAATATCAAAAATCTGACTTCATATTCTCAATCAAGGGGCGAAATTGAATGGGAAATGGGTATAACCTAGATTTTAGAAGACCCATAGCGATAAATAATTTTCACTAATTTTTTATTTCCAAAGAGCATCCGTGCCCCAAGTGCGACGTGGCCTGGGCGCAAAGCAATGTAAATTCTCCTTCGCGTTTGGTCCGCATCGCGGACTGGATGCAGACCAGTACAAAATTTTTCTTACTTTCTCTGTTTTGGCCAAGGGAATAGGAGTCATAGCCTCATGCCCACTTAAACGTGATATCACTCATACTAAGCCATATTTTAACTCTATATCTCACAAAACCTTATCTCAAACCCCTCCAAGACTCTATCAACTCTCTCATTCAAATCTAAGGATCTCAAGCTCAACTTTGGAACTCAAGGATTCATTTCAAGGTCTAAACATACTTCAAGCTCTCCTCTAAGAACTTAAGGTTTAAGGTGTGTGGTTTTCATCCATGGGGTGTTTTTCACCCATGGAGCCCAACACTACCTTTTTATGAAAATTGCATGTTTTCAAGTTCTATTACCTATGGGTATCTTTTAATATTATTTATTAGTATAAATTATGTTGGGATTTTGTGAAATATTAATTAATTATACATGACTATCTATTTCAAGTTTATACCATGAATTGATTTTGTCTATTGTGACTATGCATATTTTGAGCTATGAAATTATGAATTATCATGAGTGTTTGTAATGGATTTTAAGATACCCTACATGAGGGTTTTTCTACATGTTGGTGGATTCATTTATATTGAGTTTACTCATCTTATTTCACTCTTAGATTGCATGATTTTGAACTAGTATCATGAGTCTACCAAGTGTTTCATAAAATGACATGACAAGAATTCTCAAGTTATTGATGATCTGTTGCATGATTTACAAGTCAAGAGACTTCATGATCATCGAGGGCTTTCAAGTATCAATTAAATTCATGAAATTAGATATGATTTTACAAGTACAAGTTATTCCCTATTTCAAGAGCTTTACCTCTTGTGAGCCATTCATGTTAAAGCAAGGGTTCATGTTTTATTATGATCTATTCTCATATTCAAGTTAGGCTCACTACTAGAGGTCAAGCATGTTTATGAGCTACTCAAGTCCTGTTCTTACAAGCTATTCATGTTATGATTAAAGTATGATTATTTCAAGTATTCCATTGGATTTGACTTAGCACCAATTGAGGCTTAAGATGGGGGCTCAACTCAGGGGGTCCTTACATAAAGTCTTTAGTCCCTAAAATATGTGCCACCATAGGATTATGATTATTACCCTTGCTATACTAGTGGATCCATCTAGTTATGTTATCATGTTTGGTTTGCCTTGGCAAGTAGACCACACCTAGCTAGGGGTTGTTATGCCTTATAGTCCAAGTTGTATCTACTTGGTCTATGTCTGTTAAGGTCTCTTCCCACATATGTGTGCTATATATATTATGTAAGATGAATAATTTACAAGCATATTTTATTATGAGTATTGATCATGCATGCCATATTGAGATTATTTATCTATTGCTTATAATTATGTATTTTGACTATATTGGCTTATGATTTGTTGTACTGCATCCCGCGTACTTAATACATTCAAAGTACTAATGCATACTCTATACGTACATGATATTACCATGTAGGGATTGGAGCACCTTTTGATCATCTTCCATGTGGCTAGTTCGGTACTTCAGAGATAAGCATTGGTGAGTCCTCAAGTTCGAGGACACTATCTATATTAATCTTGTTATTCGATACTTCTTTATGTTGAACACTTGTTATTATGAGGATGAGCCCGGAAAGTGTGTTGGCCCCGCTCCATTCCATGTTAGAGGTGTTTATGGATATTATGATGTACTTATGTTATGCGCTTGACTCTTTATGCTTTTATGAATATCAATAATTCCCTTAGTCCTACTTCCCTTTTTATTATATCTCTTGTCGTTTAATTTGTTTTCGCGACCAAGGATGTATGATTGATATGCTAAGAGGCTTGTTTGGTGTCCCTTCAGGTCCCTATTCACCGTGTTACGTCTGGGACCTAGGCTTGGGTTGTGACAGACTGGTATTCCTAAAATGTATCTCACAAATGCAACCACATTTCTTTCCTGACTGCTACAGGTAAGAGGTGCAAGATCATATGAAAGAGGCATGTAGAGCAACTTAACCATCCAATCTACACTAAAAGGCATGAAGTAAACATAGGTTGAATGAGGGTCTTTTATCCTGAATTTATTGTCACCATATCCCATCTCACTGATGAACCCTCCCTCACTTGCATTTATATCTTTAATGGGTCCATAAAAATTTAATATTCACTCATTCTTACAATAAAAAAGAACCCAAATAAGAACAAACGACATCATCAACATTGGCAATTTAGACTTGAAACAAGCTACACAAATCCATAAAAGATATCAAAAATCCAAAACCAACCCCAAAAAACTCAATCTTTACATATTCTTATAATAAAACAGACTCAAATAAGAACAAACAACACAACCATCATTGGCAATAAGACTTAACACAAGCTAAATAAATCAATAACACATATCAAAAATCCAAAATTAAACAAAAAATTCAACCTTCGATCATTCTTCCAATAAATAGAGCAAAAAACACAACTAACATTAGCAAACGCCGACGTTTAGTTTCATAAGAAAAGGTAAAAAAATAAACAACACAACTGAGTTTCCTACCTTGAGTTCTAGTATTCTTTTCACATATTTATGTTCTGATACCACAGTCTTGAGTAATTCTTCATGCTCCTATTCATAATTGATGTGTTTTTGCACTCTTTTATTTACTACTACTAATACAGTAACAAATTGTTATTTTTATGTCTTTAAAATATTTTGAATTGTTAATTATTATGACTTATGGTACTTCTTTTACGTAGTTTAGAAGTATATAATTTTCACTTCAAAAATTTCGAAGATTTCATAAGCAAACTTTTAATTAAATATAAACTATTTAATTTTCAAAAAATAGAAAATGGCGCATGAATTAGGACACAAAGAGTAAAAACTATTAACACAAATTAAACTTAAAGTATATTACAGGATGTCTACAAACTATTTAAACTGCAAATATGGATAGCAATAGTACATCAATAGCCTATCTGGGTGAATACTTCTTTTGATTGCCTATGTATGGAACAGCTATCATCCACACCTATTTTCATTTCTTTATCCCATTTCTCACACAAATTATTGCATTGTTGTTCTTTCTTCATATTTACCACTATACTCCTTCTACATATTATTTTTGTCTCAAAAGTATTTTTAGAATTTTGGTACTAAAGTCTATCTGTAAAACTGGTAAATTTCTTGCCTCCAAATTGATCTTTCTTCAGCGTTGCTCAAACAAATTTGCATGCTCTATTTTTCTGCTAGTCAAATTTTTGTTTAATCGTTAATTTATTTTAATTTTTGTGGGTCCTCTTGCTTCACTATTATGTTTGCCCTGATTTTTTTCCTTGCGATTTTCAAGCTATTGTTCTATACGTCTCAAAACATTAAATTTTAGAATATCAGGATCAACATCCCATAGATATGATGAAGCAGAAAAATCTTCATCTACAATAGTTGTTTCAAATAGAGGTATTTCTTCCTCTCCTAAGCTAATATTGCATTTCATTTAAGTTTTTTATAATAATATTATAGTTTATAATTTACAGGTAAAAAATAAATTTACAAAATTATACTTTAATAGCAAAAGATTATGTGCACCTAAAAAAAGTTCATGATTGTAAATTTTGTTCGGCAAAAAATTTCAATATGAATCACCAGATTTTTGTTGTGATAATGGATCAATTAAATTGATTTCTCATCAATTGACAACAGAAATATGAAATCTCTTTCTTGGCAATACTAAAGAATGTAAACATTTTTATACTTACAGTAGAACATATAACAATATATTTGCATTTACCTCTCTTGGAGTAAATTATGACAAAAAACTAGCACAAAGAAATCGTGATATATATACATTTAGAGTTCAAGGACAAAGGTATCACTTCATTGATGACTTAGTTGCTACTAATGAAAGACTAAAAATTTACAACTATATTTCTATGATAATGAAATTGAGATAACAAATAAAACGGCTTTATCAGCAAATCTTAATGAATCCATTGTGATGAACCTGATGCATATATTAAAAGCTAATCCATATACAATTGTTTTTAAAATCATTAAGTTATGCTCCAAAACTATCTGAATTCTACATTGCACTTAAATCAGATGCTGATTTTGATCAACAAACATACAATTTGTTAACCGCCTCTAAGGTAGGGGCAATCTGGATGGAAGAACAACAAAACGACATAGCTTATACACCTCATATTTGAATATATATCCACAATGAAAAATCATAGTTGGTAAATTACTATTATGGTTGTTGTGATCCATTACAATACCCTCGTTATTTCCTCATAGTAAAAATGGATGACATTGTGGTATTAAAAAAAATTAAATTAACAAATAACATTTCTAAAACTCAAATTCACTATGAAAGTGTTCAACTACCAAGCGTAATAAACATAGCTTCAATTGAGGGCGTACTCGACATAGAATCTGAAGTTTTTATCAAAAGGCAAAAAGAAAAGACAAAATGTTTTTTGCCGCGAATATTATTGTTACAAAATTCAAATAAGACAAGAAAAATCAAATAAAACATTACATTCTGGAAGAGTGTTCTAACATTATATAGTTGACCAATACATAAAACTTGAGACACAACGACTAGATTTCTTCTCATTTAATTATAATTTATTTAGAATCAAAGTGTTGCAAGGAATTATCGATATATTAAGACATGGAGGAAGAGATGCTCCAAATATTGGAAAAGGATGAATATTACCTGCAAGTTTTATAGGAGGTTCAAAAGACATGCGTCGTCGATATATGGATGCTATTGCATTAGTATATCATTTTGGAAAACCTGACATGTTTATGACAACAACTTGCAATCCTTCATGGCCTAAAATACAGGAACATTTATTACCAAGTGATAAAGTTAAAAATAGACCTGACTTAGTTAGTCGAGTACTCAAAGCGAAAGTAGAAGAGCTTAAAAAAGATGTACTAAAAAGAAATATATTTGAAAAAGTTATTGCTTCAATGTATACAATAGAATTTCAAAAGCGAGGACTCCCCTGTACATATTCTCTTATTATACTTACAGACAAATATTAACACCGGAGACCTATGATAAAATTATTTGTGCCAAATTACCTTATTGTACATATCACAATTTATATACTCTTGTGACTAAAGACATGATTCATGGACTTTGTGATTATCTAAATCCAACATGTTCTTGCATGAAAGCAAATTAATGCAAATTTAAATATCCTAAATATCTTTCAGAACAAACAACAAAGAGAAAAAATTCTTGTCCTATTTATAGAAGACGCAAATTAAAAGTATATATATAACTCAAAGGATACAATGTTGATAATACTTGGGTAGTCCCATATAATCCCTATTTATTTCATAAATTCAATTTTCATATTAATGTCAAAGTTGTTCAGGCATCAAGCTGATCAAATACATCTATATTTTTGTAAATGGCATGACAAAAAAATATTGCATTTTACATACACAGTAATGAATTAAATGTTGAAATAAACGAAATAAAAGAATATCAAGCTGCCAGATGAGTCTCTCCTCCATATGTTGCATGGTGTCTATTTTCTTTACCTATTAGTGAAATGACTCTTACTATACACCAACGTCAACTACATCACAAGGGACATCAATATGTATCCTTTAAAAGCAATCAAACTATAAAGCAAATTCTAAATAATCAAATGATATGAAGAACAATGCTAACTGAATTTTTTAAATGAATAAAACCAATAAAAATGCTATAGAGCTTAATTTATCATATAAAGACTTTTCAAAATATTTTGTTTGGTCAGCAACAGATAAAATGTGATCATGTCGATGATGACATAGTAATGCTATTAGTAGAATTGCTACACTTTATCCAACTGAAGTGTTAGAACCCGTACTTTGAACATTTGAAATGCTAGTGAAATCTGGACAAATATTGGAAATATCGAACAATTCGGGACTTAAGTATTTTTTTTAAGGTTTATACCAAGGGAATTTTTTTTATATAAATTATTCTTGGGAGTTAAAATCGTAAATCCTTAATTGGTCCAAATTGAGAAAAGTTTGGGACCAAATGTGCATTTTATTCAATTTGAGTTCCTTAAGATG
>JAABOM020086598.1:0-30006 GCA_011800125.2 Solanum clarkiae | reverse complement strand
TAAGGATTTCTTCAAGGATCTCACTCAAGCTTCAAGTCTCCATCTCTAATCTTCTTCAAGGGTTCTCCAAAGTCAAGATATGTGGTGTTAAACCATTGGGTCTTTCCACCTATGGTGCCTAAACACTCTTTTACTTAATAATACATGATTTAAAGTTGATTTTACACATGAGTCTTGTATATTGAGAAATTTACTGCACAATGGTTTGAGTTCATGAAAGTATGGTTGTTTTAGCATGTTTTGAGCTCTTAATCTTGGATCTAATGTTGGATTTGATATGGGGTTTTGATGTGAATGTCTTGGGAGTATTGCAAGGTGTTGATTGATGGTTTTACAACAGATTTGCATGATTTCATCTCTAAATTGCATGGTGTTTTACCCCATTGCACACAATGTCCGATTATAGTTTCTTGAGGAAATGAAGGCCCAAAGCATGGATATGATATGAATGATGTTATGATGATGCAAAGAGCTTATGTATATGATATAATTAACTATATGATGATGAAATGAGCTTATGCATATGATGAACTCTATATAAAGTGTTGCATTAGACCATGCTCGATCCCGGTGGACAAGAACCCGGGTAACTGGGGGACAAGAACCCGGGTAACCGAGGGAAGGGTTCGTACTTCTCCTCCTAGTGATGGGCCGACATCATTACTAACCGAGATGGGGGTTTATACTCATCAACCGAGATGGGGGTTTGTAGTCATCCACCTAGGTGATTGGGTGACATTATCACCAACCGAGATGAGGGTTCGTACTCATCCACCTAAGTGATGGGGTGGCATCATCACTAACCCCAAGGGGTTTGTACCTTAGAAATATAGCTTGGTCTCTTCTACACATATGATATTCTATATGAGCATGGATTACTTAAGCATGTTTTACTTGTGCATTGATCATACATGTCATATTGCTATATTATGCCTATTGCCTATCGTTATGCATTTTAGATTATGATGCTTATCTCTTGTTGCATTGCATCCCACATACTTAGTACATTTTAATGTACTGATGCATACTCTTTCCTACATGATATCACTATGTAGGCACTGAAGCTCCTATTAATTCTTCTTGTCGCTAGATGGATTGTTCAAGTTAGCCTTTGGTGAGTCCTCCATTCCGGGGACAAGGACTATTCTCTCACATTATGTATTAAGATTATCTTTACTTTATCATATACTTATGAGTATGAGGGTGAGCCTGGTTGTATGGCTTGGCACCCGCCATTATCTATGTAGTAGAGGTGTTGTTGGATAAAGCTATGTATTTATGCTATGAGTTGATTCTATTATCTCTTGACTCTATGTTACGACAAGTTATCCCTTAGTCCCTTTAGCCCTTAATTCCATTCTTCAAATGTCATTTAATTATTTTTGCAACCATGGATGTGTAATGATATACTATGAGGCTTGTTTGGGGTTCCTGCGGGTTCCCCATTCACCAGTTACGTCTAGGCCCTAGGCTTGGGTCGTGACAGTACTCATTAACTTAGGGAAAGGTTTGTACTTCTCCACCATGGGTGATGGGGTGGCATTATCACCAACCTAGATGGGGATTTGTACTCATCCACCTAAGTAATGGGGCGACATCATTACTAACCTACCAAAGGGTTGTACATTTGGAAATCTAGCTTGGTCTCTTCTACATATATGATATCCTATATGAGCATGAGTTACTTAAGTATGTTTTACTTATGCATTGATCATACATGCCATATTATCATTTTATGCCTATTGCCTATTGTCATGCATTTTGATTATGATGCTTAATTCATTTTTGCATTGCATCCTACATACTTAGTATATTCAAATGTACTAACACATACTCTATGCCTACATGATATCACCATGTAGGAACCAGCGTCCAAGTTGATCCTCCTCCTCAATGTGGCTAGTTTAGTTCTATTCAAGCTAGTTGGTGAGTGCTCCACTTCGCGGACCTTAGTCTATGTTTCTCCTATTTTGTATTTAGATATTCTTCTTTATTGTCTATTTTGACTATGAGGGTGAGCCCGGTTACTTTGTCTTGGCCCCCACTCTTATCTATATATTAGAGGTATTTGTTGGACATGTTATATATCTATGATATGTGTTTGACTCTTGCCTCTTGACTATGATGATATGGAAGTGTTCTCCCTTAGCCTTGGTTTCCCCATTCTTTTATCTCTCGATGCTTGATTTACTGCATCTGTGACCAACGATGTGTAATGATGCTCTAAGAGGCTTGCTTGGGGTCCTTTCAGGTTTCCCTTGCGCCGTGTCACGTCTAGGCCCTAGGCTTGGGTCGAGACATGTCATCCCCTCAACAATGTGTGGTGAACTTTCAACACCATAGATACCTTCCATAGATTCAATGCATACATACAATCCCTTAATCATCATAACATCATTAGACTTGTAAACCATGCAATAGGCCATCAATAACTCAAGAATTCTTGTCAAGGCATTTTATCAAACACTTGACAGTGTGTAATGCTAGTTCAAAATCATGCAATTCAAGAGTGAAATAATATAAGAAAACTCATGAAATGACCCCCCCAAAAAAAAGTGCTCGAAAATGTGCTTCAAAAGTGCTCGAAATCATAATTTCCATATATCTCAAAATCAGTGTGTGATATCAAAAATCCGACTTTATATTAGTATTTTCAGGGTGAAAATTGAGTGGAAAATAGGTCTAACCCCAATTTTATAGCAACCATATCGAATTTCAAATTTCTAAAAAATGGAATTCCAGTGAGGGTTCGCATCCCTGGTGCGACGCGGCCAAGGCGCACCCCTGTGTAAAAATTGCCCAGCTTTCTTGTTCTGGTCCAACACCTTTGGGTCTTGGGACTAAGCCTCCCCATACATAAAAACACCTATACTTAGTCATTTTTCAACCTCATATTATTCAAAAATATTTTTCAAAACACTCTCTAACACTTCGACAATTGTTTCACCCAAAATTCAAGTTCCCAAATAACATTTCGGATCTAAGGATTTCATTCAAGTTTCAATTCTCCATTCAAATCATCTTTAGGGAAATCTCTAAAGTCTAGGTATGTGGGTTTCAACCTTTGAGTCCTTTTACCCATGGTTCCCAAGCTCGCCCCCCCCTCCCCCCTTTTTTTTTACATTAATTGCATGTTTCTATGTTGATTTACTTATGAGTCTTACTTATTATGAATTTGACTATGAACTATGCTGGAGTTTCATAAAAGTGTGACTTTATAAGCATTTTTTGAGTTATGAATCTATGATCTATCATGGGATTTGATGAAGGGTTTTGATGTATATTGCATGAGGGTATTACCAAGTATTGGTGGGTGGTTTTACATTGATTTTTCTCGCATGATATCACTCTTGAATTGCATGATTTTGTAGCATTGCACACCCACCAAGTGTTTGATAAAATGCCTTTTAAGGATTCTTAAAGTTTTGATGATCTATTGGTTGATTTATGAGTCAAGGGACTTCATGATGATTTTGGGCTTTCTAAAGATGTGTTTAAGTCATAAAAATGTTGATGATGTTATAGGGCCGGATTAAGCCCCTTTTGTCAAAGATTATGCCTCTAATGAGCCTTTAATGTCGATGTTAATTAAATGGTAATATTGATGGTAACCCATTCTTATGTTTGAAGTTAGTCTCACCATTTAAGGTCAATGTTGTTAAGAGCTACTCATGCCATTTCTTTATGTTTATTGCAAGTTATTAAAGTATGATTATCTTATATATTCTGTGGGATTAGACTTAGCACCGAGTGGACTATAGGAGAGTATACAAGTCCTAGGACTATGTGCCATTGTAGGTGAAAGGATTAGAGGCGAGTACCCAAATCTCTAAGAGGCGAGTACCCTAAATATGAGGGCTTGAGGCGAGTACCCGAGTCTGGGATTGAGGCGAGTACCCGAGTCTAGGAACTAGAGGCGAGTGCTCAGTTCACATAAGGCTTAGTGAATCCATTTAGGCATTAGGAGGTTCACCTTGGCAAGTAACTTCCCTCTTTCTTTCGATGTAGGATAGACATCGGGATTCCAAGTTGTAGCTCGCCTGGTCTTATTTTATGTCAATTGGGGTTTCTTCTCACACTTATATATATTATGTTTCATGTAATATTAATGATTTGAAAAGCATGATTTACATAAGTATTGATCATATTCCATATTGTTATTCTGCTATCTATTGCTTATCATTATGCATTTTGACTATGTTGCCTATCTCTTGTTGCATTGCATCCTACATACTTAGTATATTCAAATATACTAACACATACTCTATGCCTACATGATATCACCATGTAGGAACCAGAGCTCCTATTGATTCTCCTCCACGTGGCTAGATGGATTGTTCAAGTTTGCTTTTGGTGAGTTCTCATGTCCGGGACAGTATGTATCATCTTTCATGCTTATGTTTAGACTACATCTTGCATATTTGGATTACGTATTCTCATTATTATGAGGGTGAGTCCGGTTGTTTATGTTGGCCCTTGCTAAGTTCTATGTTTAGAGGTATTGTTGGACAAGTATGTAATGATGCTTTGAGCTTTGACTCCCTTTGACTCTTTTGATTTTTTATGATATGAAAGATTTCCCTTAGCCCTGTGTTCCGTTTTTACTATCTCTTATTGTTGTTTTATTGCTTATGTGACCAAGGATGTGTAATGATATATTGAGAGGCTTGATTGGGGTCCCTTCTGGTTCCCTATTCGCCGTGTCACGTCCAGGCCCTAGGCTTGGGTCGTGACAACTTAATGTAAATCAACCCACCAGCACATATTAAAACCCTCATGTAAGATACCTTGAAATCCATCATATCATCTCATAACAAATCATAATTTCATAGTTCAAAACACGCATAGTCACAATATCCAAACTATCTATAGTATAAGCTTGAAACAGGTAGATATGTGCTTCCAATCAACATTTCATAAAACCCAACATAATTTGTAATCATAATTCATAACAAGTAATATCCATAAGTAATACAACTTGACAACATACAACTTTCATAAAAAAAGAATGTTGGAATCCATGGGTGAAAGAACCCAATGGATTAAACCTACATGCCTCAAACTTGGGTTTCCTTGGTGTAGACTTGAAGCTTGAATAGAGTTCTTGAAATTCGAAATTAAGCTTAGGACACTTGAATTTGGATGAAATATGTGGTTAAGTTGTGGAGAGGGTTTTGAGTGTGTCTAGAGTGATATAAAGTTAAAAAATTGCTAAGTATATGTGTTTTTACACATAAATGGGCATGAGACAAGACCCCAATGCCTTAGGCTAAAACAGGAAAAATAAGGAAGTGACAACACTGCTCCGTGACAGGTCTGTGTCGCGGAGCCATCGCGAACAACTTCTGTCCTCAAAAATTTTGTAAAAATCAATTTTTGCTATGGGTCTTCTAAAATCCAGATTATACCCATTGCCAACTTAATTTTTTCCTTCAATCAAGAATATGAAGTCATATTTTCGATATCATCAACAGGTTTTTAGATATATGAAAATTACGATTATGGGCATCTCTGAAGCATATTTTTGGGGCAGTTTGGGGCGTTTCAATATCTCCCCCTTGGGAACATTCATCCCCGAATGTCAAAGAAATGTACATAAAAGTAATAATGAAGATTTTAGCCCGACATGAATGCAACAATGCATTTAAATATCATTTCAAAAATCTCAACATAAATGTCAAAAATCACCATAAACTTGTCAACATAAATATGAATGCCTGCAAAATGACATAAGGGATGAAACTTAAGATTTAAAATCATATAGGGGACTTGAATTAGTACTTTAGGATTGAATAGAGTGGAAGAGGTATGAATATCGCTTTCTCATGTCCGCCTCAGCTTCCCATGTTGCACTTTACACTTGTTGGTTCCTCCAAAGGACCTTGACGGAAGCTACATCCTTGTTTCTCAATCGGTTCTTTTCTATTGAGCTAAGAGAGGCAAAGATGATGGAATTTATGAATCTAAGGCAATGGACTATTAGTATGAGGGAGTAGATGGAATTTATGAATCTAACGCAATGGACTATTAGTGTGAGGGAGTATGCCCTCAAGTTCAACCAACTCTCCAAGTATGGCCCACAATTTGTTCCCGAGCCAAGGTCAAGGATGAACAAATTTGTGTCGGGTGTGTATAACTTGGTTAATGAGGAGTACCACTAATAAGTGATATTAATTTGTCCTACCCCATGAGATATGCCGAACAATTAGAGGGTGAAAAGCTTAGGCAAAGAAGAAGTGGTGAGTTTAAGAAGGCTCATTTGAAGGTGGATTCCAAAACTCTAAGGTTGGCCCGTTTCCTCAAGGCCACAAATTGCAAGGACAAGGGTCTTCCAATGCTCCTAATAGAAAGTTTGCTAATGACAACCCTATGTGCCAAAAGTGTGGTAGATCCATAATGGTCCATGTTTGAAGCACACTAATGCTTGCACCACTCTTTCTTTTATTACTACTTTTGTTGCCAAAAAGCTCTATGTTAGCCCTAAATTGTTGTGTGAACCTTATAAAGTGTCTACCCCAGTTGGTGAGTCCACTGTTGCAAAAAGTGTCTACAAAAATTGTCCCGTGTTCATTTTTCTTAAAATCTTTCCTTGTGATTTTATTTAATTAGATAATGTGGACTTTGATATCATTCTTGGGATGGATTGGTTGCGTGCATATTATGCTTCTATTGATTGTAAAACCCATAGGGTTGAGTTCCAATTCCTTAATGAACCCGTCCTTGAGTGGGAAAGTTGTGATGTGGTGGTCAAGGGTAGATTCATTTCTTATTTTAAAGCCCAAAAGTTGATTTCTAAGGGGTGTCTCTATCATCTTGTGAGGGTTAGGGATGTTGAGTCCAAGGTCCTTCCTATAGAGTCGGTTCTGGTGGTCAATGAATTCCTTGATGTCTTTCCCGATGAGCTTCTCACTGTTCCTCCCGAAAGGAAAATAGATTTTGGTATATACCTCCTTCCCGACACTTAACCCATTTCTATTCCCTCTTACCATATGGCCTTGACGGAGTTAAAGGAGTTGAAGGAACAATTGAGTGATTTGTTGGAAAAGGGTCTTATAAGGCCTAGTAAGTCACCTTGGGGTGCACCAGTGTTGTTTGTGAAAAAGAAGGATAGTTCTCTTAGAATGTGCATTGATTACCAACAACTTAATAGAGTCACCATAAAGAACAAGTACCCTTTGCCAAGGATTGGTGACCTTTTTGATCAACTTCTAGGGGCTAGTCACTTCTCTAAGATTCATCTTCAGTCCGGATATCACCAAGTGAAAGTGGGAGAGTGTGACATTCCCAAGATGACCTTTCGGACTAAGTATGGGCACTTTGAGTTTTTGGTTATGTCCTTTGGGTTGACTAATGCACCGACTATATTTATGGATCTTATCAATAGGGTCTTCAAACCTATCATTACTTGTTTATTGTAGTTTTTATTGATGATATCTTCATTTGTTCCCATAGTGAGGAGGAAAATGTGGGTCACTTGAGGGTGGTGTTGCAAATCTTAAGGGAGGAGAGGTTGTATGCAAAATATGAAAAATGTGAGTTTGGTTGAAATAGGTTTCTTTTCATGGGAATATGGTGTCGGGTGATGGCATTAAGGTAGACGGTAAGAAAAGGAAGGTAATTAGAAATTGGCTTAGACCCTTTACTCCATCGGACATTAGATGTTTCTTGGGATTGGTGGGTTATTACCGAAGATTTGTAAATGGTTTCTCTTCTATTCTTCTCCTATGACTAAGTTGACACAAAAAAAGAGAAATTTGTGTAGACAGATGAGTGTGAAAAGAGTTTCCAAACTTTGAACAATAAGCTTGTCTCTGCTCCTATCTTATCTCTACCGGAAGGGTTGGAAGGGTTTGTTATATATTGTGATGCCTCAAGAATTGGTTTGGGGTGTGTGTTGATGTAAAACGGTAAGGTGATAGCATATGCCTCTAGACAATTTAAGGCGAATGAAAAGAATTATCCCACCTATGATCTTGAATTAGCAGCCATGGTATTTGCTTTGAAAATTTGGCGACACTACTTGTATGGGTTTTATGTTGATGTGTTTACCAACCATAAGAGTCTCTAATATATGTTCACCAAAAAAGATCTTAACTTGGGACAAAAAAGGTGGTTAGAGCTCCTTAAATATTATGATATGAGTGTGCATTATCACCCCGATAAAGCTAATATTGTGGCGGATTCTCTAAGTAGGGTGTCTATAGGTAGTCTAGATCATGTTGGTGATGGTGGCAAAGAGGTGACTAGAGAGGTTTATCGGTTGGCTAGATTGGGGCTTAGGTTGGTAATGGTGATGTAGTGGTTGGTGATGGTTTTAAATCTTCCCTGATTGAGGAAGTGAAGGAAAAAATAAGATCTTAACCCCTCCTTGCTAGTGATGAAGGCCTTGGTGAGAGATGGTAAAGTGGAGGTTTTCTTCCAAGAGGGAGATGGTGCCCTTAGATACCAAGGTAGATTTTATGTGCATAGTGTTGATGATTTGGGAAAGAAGATTTTAGATGATGCTCATAATTCTTCCTATTCCATTCACCATGGTTCTACTAAGATATATAGAGACTTCAGGGAAGTGTATTAGCGGGGTGATATGAAGAGAGACATTGCTAAGTTCATATCCAGATGTCACAATTGCCAACAAGTGAAAGCTGAACATCAAAGGCTAGGTGGCCTGGCCCAAGATATAGAGATTCCTACTTGGAAGTGGGAGGAAATCAACATGGATTTTGTGGTTGGGTTGCCTAAGACTAGGAAGTATTTTGACTCTATTTGGGTTGTTGTGGATAGAATAACAAAGTCGGCTCACTTCCTACCGATCAAAACTACTTATGGTGTCGAAGATTATTCCAAGTTGTATATCCATGAGTTGATTAGATTGCATGGGGTGACCTTATCTATCATTTTGGATCATGGTGATCAATTCACTTCTCACCTTTGGAGGTCCTTCCGAAGAGGTCTTGGTACCAAGTAAAGCTTAGCACGACATTTCACCCTCAAACGGATGGCAAAGCCGGGAGAACTATCCAAACCTTTGAGGATATGCTTAGAGCTTGTGTTTTGGAGTTTACTGGTAGTTGGGATTAACATCTTCCACTCATTAAATTTTCTTACAACAATAGATACCACTCAAGCATTGGTATGGATCCTTTTGAATCTCTTTATGGTAGGCATTGTTGATCCCCGATTAGGTGGTTTGAAGTGGGGAAAATAGCTTTTCTAGGTCTGAATTTGGTTATGGAAGCCTTGGAGAAGGTAAGTTTGATTAGGGAGAGACTGAAAATAGCCCAAAGTAGATGAAAGTTCTATTCCAATATGGGGAGAAGAGATCTTGAGTTTAAGGTTGGTGACTGGGTTGACTTGAAAGTCTCACCTATGAAGGGTGTAGTCCGATTTATCAAGAAGGGTAAATTAAGACCAAATTTTGTGGGTCCTTATAGAGTGTTGAGGAGAATTGGTAAGGTGGCATATGAGTTGGAGTTGCCCATTGATATGAATATAGTTCATCCGGTCATCCATGTATCTATGTTGAGAAAGTGTGTGCGTGACCCAAGTACTATCATACCTTTGGATGTTGTGGGTATGGTAGAAGATAATTTGATTTATAAGGTGTTTCCAATAGAAATTTATGATAGACAAGTGAAGAGGTTGAGAAACAAAGATGTAGCTTCCGTCAAGGTCCTTTGGAGGAACCAACAAGTTGAAAGTGCTACGTGGGAAGGCGAGACGAATATAAGAAAGTGATATCCATACCTCTTCCACTCTACTTAAGCCTAATTTACTAATTTAAGTCCCCTATATGATTTCAAGTCTTAGGTTTCAACCCTTATGTCATTTTGTAGGCATTCGTGTTTAGGTTGACAAGTTTATGGTGATTTTTGATATTCATGTGGAGATTATTGAAATGATGTTTAATTGTGCTTGTTGCATTCATGTTGGGCTGAAATTTTCATGATTACTTCTCTTATGTATGTTTCTTTGACATTTGGGGATGAATGTCCCCAAGGGGGAGATATTGAAACGCTAAAAAATGCCCCAAAAATGTGCTTCAGAAATACCTATAATCGTAATTTCCATATATCTCAAAATCCATACATGATATCAAAAATCTGACTTCATATTCTTTATCGGGGGAAAAATTATATATGGATGGGTATAACTCGGATTTTAGAAGACTTGTAGCAAAAATTGATTTTCGCAAAATATTTGGTGACAGAAGCTATCCGCGATGGCTTCGCGACGCAGACCTGTCGCGGGGTAGTGTTGTCACTTCCTTATTTTTCTTGCTTCATCCTATGGCATTGGGATCTTGTTCCCTTGTCCATTTATGCGTAAAAACACCAATACTTAGTCATTTTTCAACTCTATATCACTCAAGACACTCTTAAAACCCTCTTCAAGACTTAACCAAATAATTCATCCAACTTCAAGTGTCCCAAGCTTAATTCTAGATCTCAAGAAGTCTATTCAAGCTTCAAGTCTCCTTCAAGTCTATACCAAAGAAATCCAAGTTTGAGGTATGTGAGTTTCATCCATTGAGTTCTTTCACCCATGGAGTCCAACCTTCCTTTTTTTTTTAATGAAAGTTGCATATTTTCAAGTTGTATTACTTATGGTATTACTTATTATGAATTATGATTACAAATTATGTTAGAGTTTTATAAAATGTTGATTGGAAATAAATGTCTACCTATTTCAAGCTTATATTATGAGATGGTTTGTCTATTGTGACTATACATGTTTTGAGTTATGAAACTATAATCTATTATGAGATTTGATAATGGATTTTAAGGTATCTTACATGAGGGGTTTATTATGTGTTGGTGGGTTGATTTACATTGAGTTTTCACATATTATTTCACTCTTGAATTGCATGATTTTGAACTAGCATTACACACTCGCCAAGTGCTTGATAAAATGTCTTGACAAGGATTCTTGAGTTATTGATGGTCTATTGCATGGTTTACAAGTCTAATGACATTATGATGATTAAGAATTTGTATGTATACATTGAATCTACAGAAAGTATCTATGATGTTGTAAGTTGACTACACCTTGTTGAGGGGGTGACAAGCCTCAATCACCTTGTCGGGGGGTGGTATGCCCGTACCACCACGTTGAGTGGTATGTACCTAAATCACTCGGGGAGGAGGGTGGCATGCCTGTACTACCATGTGGAGGGGTATGTACCTCAATCACCTTGTCGAGGGGTGGCATGCACCTACTACAACATTAAGGGGTAAGTACCTCAATCACGTTCCTAGGTGGTGGCATGCCTTGGAGTTCAAGTGATAATTTGCTTGGGCTATGATGATTATGGTATCTTCATGCACATGTAATCTATATTTGCTAGTTATATGATTTACAAGCATGTTTTACCTCAAGCATTGATCATGCATGCAATATTGACATTATACTTATCCATTGCTTATGATTATGCATTTGAACTATGTTGCCTATGTCTTGTTGCGTTGCATCCTAATACTTAGTACATTCAAATGCACTAACATATACTCTGTGCCTATATGATGTTACAATGTAGGAACCGGAGCACCTCCCAATCATCCTCCACGTGGCTAGTTCGGTGCTTTGGAGATAAGCCTTGGTGAGTCCTCAAGTTCGGGAACACTTTCTGTGCTATTCTTGTCATTTGCTATTTCTTTATGTTGAACTCTTGGACTTATGAGGGTGAGCCTACAAAGTGTCTTGACCCCCGCTCCAATTTATGTTTATAGGTGTTGTTGGAACAATTAATGTATTTATGCTTTGAGCTTTGGCTTTTTCATGCTTTATAAATATCAAGACTTCCCTTAGTCATCTTTTGCTTATTTATATCTCCTGTTGTTATTTTGCTTCCGCGACCAAGGTTGTGTGATTGATATGATAAGAGGCTTGTTTGGGGTTCCCTTGGGTTCCTCATTCATCGTGTCACATCTAAGCTCTAGGTTTGGGTTGTGACCAACTTGGTATCAGAGCACTAGGATGTAATGGTCCTTGAAATCCAACACACCGCGTCGATTAGAGTCCTGTTCATGATTTTGAAGTGCACCACAACTACGAGTGAGAGACTATGAGGCATTTTAGGAAATGTTTCCCTTCTTTAGGATCTATGTCGTGCTATAGAAGTTAAGGTAAGGCTTTTCCTCAAATGAATGTTCTTTGATATTCTAGATCATAGCTATTCAAAGAAGATGACTAAGAAGAGACCATTCACTCGAGGAGCAACCGGCCCCTCCCGCTCCTCAAGCTCCTCAAGATGGGGGAGTGGCCCGTGATGAGTTTTGGGATGCTATCACCATGTTAACTCATGCTATGACCAACCAAATCAATCAAGGGGCCCAAGCTTCTCATGCTCCCACTCTAGCCTCAAGGATGAGGGATTTTACTTGGATGAATCCACCGGAGTTCCATGGGTCCAAGGTGGATAAGGATGAAACGACCCCAAAAAGTGCCCGAAAATGTGCCTCGAAAGTACCTGAAGTCATAATTTCCATATATCTCCAAATTCGTGCATGATATCAAAAATCTGACTTCATATTCTTGTTTAGTAGGTCAAATGGAGTGGAAGATGAGTATAACCCTGATTTAAGAGCAACAGTAGCAAAATTTGAAAATCGCAAAAATGAGATTTCCAGTGACGATCTATGCCCCTGGCGTGACGCGCCATGGGCGAGCTACTGTGTATTTTTATACACTGCTTTTCTATCTCAGTCTAAGACTTTTAGGTCTTGGGACTAAGTGTATCCATGAGTGAAAATAACTATACTTATTTCACCCTTATATCATTCAAGACATTCCCAAATACCTCTCAAACACTTACACAATATTTCATCTCCAAATTTCAAGTCCCAAAACTCATCCGAATCTTAAGGTTCTCATTTAAGCTTCATGTCTCCATCTCCAATCTTCTTCAAACATTCTCCAAATTCAAGATATGTGGGTTTCTTTCATAGGTTCCTTTCACCTATGATGACCAAACTTTCTTTTACCTAAAATTGCATGATTTAAAGTTGATTTACTCATGGGTCTTGCTTTTTATGAATTTCACTGCATACTATGTTGGAGTTTTATAAAATATGATTGTTTTAGCATGTTTTGAGCTATGAATATAAGCTCTATTGTGAGATTTGATGAAGGGTTTTGATGTATATTGCTTGAGAGTGTTACCAAGTATCGATTGATGGTTTTACATTGAACTTTCTAGTATGAATTCACTCTTGAATTTTATGGCTTTACACTAGCACTACATACCCGCCATGTGTTTGATAAAATGTCTGGTTTATTTTTAGGAATTTAAGGTCCAATGTATGTCTTGTGAGTTAAATGACTTTATGATGATAAAAGGAATATATGTATATGATATTATCTCCATAGTGTTGGGAATTTACCAAGCCTCACTCGAGAGCTTGTAGGCTTGGGTAGCCTTGTTGAGAGCTTTGTACCTTGATCGCCTCGCTCTTGAGGTGGTAGGCCCATGCAACCATATCAAGGGATATGTACCTTGATAACCATGTTGAGGGATTTGTACTTAATCAAGCATGTTGGGGGGTGGGGTTTGTACCTCATCAACCATGTTGAGGGGTTTGTACCTCATCAACCAATTTAAGGGTTTGTACCTCATTCGTCTCTCCAAGAGGATGGAAAAGCATTAGATATGAACTAATAATAGTCACTACTTACACATGTATTATGTTCTTTATAAGCATGGTTTACTACAAGCATCTTTCATGCATGCCATATTGTTATATGCTATTCATTGCCTATGCTTATACATTTCGATTATGTTACTTATCTCTTGTTACATTGCATCCTACATAGTACATTCAAATGTACTAACGCATACTCTATGCCTATATAATGTCACCATGTAGGAAACGGAGCCCCACTTTAGCATCCTTCTCTACGTGGCTAGTATGATTTCTCCCAAGCTTGTTGGGGAGTCCTCCATTTCGGGGACAATGTTTATGGTCTCATGCTATATGCTATGACTATCTTTCTTTTATGTATGTATTGACTATGAGGGTGAACCCAGTTACTTGTCTTGTCCCCCACTAAATTCTATGGTTAGAGGTGTTGTTGGACATGTTATGCATCTATGTTATGAGCATTGACTCTCTCATTCTTGATATTTATGTTATGGAGCTTCCCCTTAGTCCTCTCTGTGCTTATTTCGAATCTATTATGTCATTTACTTGCTTCTGCGACCAATGATGTGTAATAATATGTTAAGACACATTCTTGGGGTCCCTTCGAGTTCCCCATGCACCATGTCACGTCTAGGCCTTAGGCTTGGGTCATGGCAAATTTGGCATTATACAACTAGGTTGTTAATGGTCCTCGGCATCCAACACACGGTGTCGATTAGAGTCTTATTCATGGTTGTCTTGAGCACCAAAACTATGAGTAAGATGCTATGATATGTTTTAGGAAATGTTTCCCTTCTTCTTACTCTATGTTGTGCTATAGAAGTTATGGTAAGTTTTTCCCCTAACGATTGTTCTTTGCTATTCTAGACCATGCCTAACACAAGAGGAAGAAGAGCCTACACACCCGAGGAACAACCGGCTCATGGTGAGCTCCAGGATGCTCTCACTTTGCTTGCACAAGTTGTGGCTAATCAAGCCAACCAAGGGTCCCAAGCACCTCATGCTCCTGCATCGACATCTCCGGTAAGTGACTTTATGAGGATGAATCACTTAGAATTCGATGGGTCAAAGGTGAATAAGGACCCTCAAGAGTTCATTGATGAGGTCCACAAGATTTTGGCTATCATGGGTGTTAGGTCGGAGGAGAAGGCGGAGTTGGCGGCTTACCAACTCAAAGGGGTAGGACAAATATGGTATAATCAATGGAAGGAGGAGAAGGGGGTCAACAATGTGGTGCTTTGGGAGGAGTTCAAGGTGGCTTTTCTTAATCGGTTCTTCCCTCTTGTGCTTAAGAAAGCCAAATTGGTGAAAATTATGAATATGAGACAAGGGTCTATGAGTGTGAGGGAGTATGCCCTTAAGTTTAACTAACTTTACAAAGTATGCCCCACAATTGGTTGCCGACTCAAGGTCTAGGATAAATAGATTTGTGATAGGTGTCTCCGATTTGGTAAGTGAAGAATGCCGGTCCGCTATGTTGATTACTGACATGGACTTGTCCCATTTGATGACTGATGCCGAATAAATGGAGGAGGAAAAGTTGAGGAAGAGGAGTCATGAGGCCAAGAGGGTATGTTTTGATAGTAAATTCTAAAGTCGAAAGGGTGGTCGGTTCCATCAAGGCCAAGGGTCTTCTCATGCATTTCATAAGAGAAATGCCAATAATTTTCCAATGCCCCAAGGTATGGGGGTGTGTTTCCTAATGGAGGGTGTCCGAAATGTGGTAAGTGTCATAGTGGCTCGATCTTGACGATACTAATGCTTGATGTGGTTGCAGGGAAGTTGGGCATAAGGTGTTGGATTTCCCTCGAAATTACAAGGGTAAAGAGGTTCATCCACAATGTGCTAATGCAGTTCCTTTTGGGAGAGGTGGTCAACAAGGTGGTGCCCCAACGCACAATCGGTTTTATGCTTTACATGGGAGGCAAGAGGTTGATAAGGTACCTGATTCTATCATCGATATGTTGAAAATCTTTGATTTTGATGTGTATGCATTGATTGATCTGGGTGACACTCTTTCTTTTGTTACCCCCGTTGTTGCCAAAAAGTTCCATGTTGAGCTCAAATTGTTGTGTTAGTCATATGAGGTGTCTACTCTTATTTGTTTTTCTATTATTGCTTGAAAGGTCTATAGAAATTGTCTCATTTGCATCTTGCATAACATATTGCCTTGTAATCTTGTTGAGTTGGATATGGTTGATTTTGATGTCATTCTTGGGATGGATTGGTTGCATGCATACTATGCCTCAATTGATTGTAGGACACGTAGGGTCAAATTCCAATTCCCAAATGAACCTGTCCTTGAGTGGGAGAGTCATGATGTGGTGGTTAAGGGTAGATTCATCTCTTGCATTAAAGCCCATAAGTTGATCTCTAAGGGATATCTTTATCATCTTATGAGGGTTAGGGATGTGGAGTCCGAAATCCTTCCCATAGAGTCAGTTCCGGTTGTAAATAAGTTTCTTGATGTCTTTCCAAATGAACTTCCCTATGTCCCTCCCAAAAGGGAGATAGGTTTTAGTATAAACCTCCTCCTTGATACTCAACCTATGTCTATCCCCCCTTACCGTATGACCCCGGTGGAGTTAAAGGAGTTGAAAGGAGAAATTGAATGACTTGTTGGAGAAGGGTTTTATTTGGCCTAACCAATCACCTTTGGGTGTACCAGAGTTGTTTGTGAAGAAGAAGGATGAGTCTCTTAGAATGTGTATTGACTATCGACAACTTAATAGGGTCACCATCAAGAATAGGTATCCTCTTCCAACAATTGATGATTTGTTTGACCAATTTCAAAGGTCTAGCCACTTCTCTAATATTGACCTTCGATCCGAGTATCACAAATGAAGGTGAGGGAGTATGATATTCCCAAGACAGCCTTCCAGACTAGGTATGGGCATTATGAGTTTGTTGCGATGCCTTTTGGGTTGACCAATGCACCAGCTATCTTCATGGATCTTATGAATAGAGTCTTCAAACCCTACATTGATTCGTTTGTTATGGTCTTTATTGTTGATATTTTGATTAATTCTCATAGTGAGGATTTGAGGGTAGTCTCGCAAAGATTGAGGGAAGAGAAGTTGTATACTAAGTATGAAAAATGTGAATTTTAGTTAAAAGAGGTTGCCTTCCTAGCTAATGTGGTTTCGGGGAATGGTATTAAGGTGGATACTAAAAAGACGGATGTGATTAGAAATTGGCCTAAACCATTGACCCAGTCGGATATTAGGAGCTTCTTGGGCTTAGCAGTTACTATCGGACATTAGTGAATGGGTTCTCTTCTATGGCTTCTCCCATGACTAAATTGACCCAAAAGAAGGCTAAGTTTGTGTGGACCGATGAGTGTGAAAAGGGCTTCCAAACCTTGAAAGATAAGCTTGTGTCTACTCCAATTGTGTCACTATCGAAAGGGATAGAGGGGTTTGTTATGTATTGTGATGCTCCTAGAGTTGGCTTTGGGCGTGTTCTAATGCAAAATGGTAAGGTGATAGCTTATGTTTTTAGGCAACTCAAAGTGCATAAAAAGAACTATCCTACCCATGATCTTGAACTAGCTGTCGTGGTATTTGCATTAAAGATATTGTGTCATTATTTTTATGGGGTGCATGTTGATGTGTTCATTGATCATAAGAGCCTCCAATATATCTTCACTCAAAAAGTTCTCAACTTGAGACAAAGAAGGCGATTAGAACTTCTTAAGGATTATGATATGAGTATGCACTATCTTCCCAGTAAGGATAATATGGTGGCGGATGCTTTGAGTAGGGTGTCGATGGGTAACTTAGCTCATGTTGATGATGGTGACAAAGGGGTGGCAAGGAAGGTCTATCGGTTGGCTAGATTGGAGGTTAGGTTGGAAGAAGTTGATAATAGGGGTGTTGTTGTTGTTCATGGTTCTAAATCTTCATTGGTTTAGAAGGTGAAAGCTAAGACAGATCTTGACTCCGCTTTGTTGTAATTAAAGGCATTGGTAAAAGATGGTAAGGTGGAGGTTTTCTCCCAAGGGGGAGATGGTGTCCTTTAGGTTGTGTGTATCTTGTGTTGATGGCTTGAGAGAAAGGATCCTTGATGAGGCTCATGGTTCTTCCTATTCTATTCACACCGGTTCTATAAAGATATATAGAGATTTGAGAGAGGTGTATTGGTGGGGGCATGAAGAGGGACATTGCTAACTTTTTTTTTGGTTGTCATAGTTGCCTAAAAGTCAAAGCCGAACAACAAAGTCCAGGTGGCTTAACATAAGACATAGAGGTTCTTACTTTGAAGTGGGAAGAGATTAATAAAGATTTTGTAGTTGGGTTTCCCAAGACCAGAAAGGGTTTTGATTCCATTTGGGTTGTGGTTGATTGGATGACAAAATTGGCTCACTTTCTACCGATTAAGACTACATATGGGCCTGATGATTATGCTAAATTGTACATTCACGAGTGGTGAGATTGCATGGGTGCCCTTGTCTATCATATCGGATCATGGAGCCCAATTCACTTCACATTTTTGGAGGTCCTTCCAAAAGGGTCTTAGTACAAGAGTTAAAATTAGTACGACCTTCCACCCTTAAAACGGATGGCCAAGCCGAAAGGACTGTCTAAACTCTTGAGGACATGCTTAGGGCTTGTGTATTAGAGCTTAATAGTAGTTGGGATGATCATCTTCCATTGATTGAGTTTGCCTATAACAATAACTATCATTCTAGCATCGGTATGGCTCCTTTTAAAGCTCTCTATGGTAGACGTTGTATATCACCAGTTGGGTGCCTTGAGGTTGGTGAGGTGGCTTTATTTGGACTAGATCAGGTTATGGAGGCTCTCAAGAAGGTTAGGATGATTAGAGAAAGGTTGAAGACGACTTAAAGTCACCAAAAGTGCTATGCCGATGTGAGGAGAAAGAATCTTGAATTCAAAGTTGGTGATTGGGTTTATTTGAAGGTTTCACCAATGAATGGTGTGGTTCATTTTGGTAAGAAGGGTAAGCTGAGTCATAGATATGTGGGCCCTTATAGGGTGATGAGGAGGATATTTAAGGTGGCCTATGAGTTGGAATTTCCTAGCGTAATGGAATTTGTTCATCTAGTCTTCCATGTGTTTATGTTGAGGAAGTGTGTGGGTGATCCAAATGCTATTGTGCCTCTTGATGTTGTGGGGGTAGTTGAAGACAACTTGACATAGAAGAAGTTCCAGTAGAGATCTTGTATAGACAAGTGAAGAGGTTAAGGCACAAGGATGTTGCTTCCGTTAAGGTCCTTTGGAGGAATTAACAAGTCGAGAGTGGTACATGGGAGGCCGAAGCGAACTTGCAATGATATCCTTATATCTTCCATCCTAATCAAGTCTAAGGTACTAGTTCTAAGTCTTCTATATGATTTCATATCTCATGATCCAGTCCCTAAGTCATTTGCATACATTCATGTTTATATTGACCAAGTTCATGATGATTTTACACTTATGATGAGATTTTGAAAATGATGTTCTAAGGTATTGTTGCATTCATGTTGGGGCTGATCTCTTTATGACTACTCTTCTCATGTATGTTTCTTTGACATTCGGTAATGAATGTTCCCAAGGGGGAGATATCAAAACGACCCCAAAAAGTGAACGAAATATGCCTCGGAAGTGCACAAAATCATAATTTTCATATATCTCAAAATCCGTGTGTGATATCAAAAATTTGACTTCATATTCTTATTCAAGGGGGTCAAATTTAGTGGGGGAATGGGTCTAACCCCAATTTAAGAGCAACCGTAACAAAATTTGAAAATCCCAAAAATGTGATTTCCAATGACGATTCGGGCCCCTGGCACGATGCGTCAAGGGTGTACTACTGTGTATTTTTGTACACTGATTTTATTTCTCAGTCCATGACTTTTGGGTCTTGGACCTAAGTGTATCCATCGTGAAAATACCTATACCTAGCTTATTTCACCCTCATATCATTCAAGACATTCAAATACCCTCTCATACACTTAGACAAGATTTCATCTTCAAATTTCAAGTCCCAAAACTCATCCGGAACTTAAGGTTCTCATTCAAGATTCAAGTCTCCATCTCTAATCTCTTTAAGGATTCTCTAAAGTCAAGGTATGCGGGTTTCTTTCATGGGTTCCTTTCACCCATGATGCCCAAGCTTTCTTTTACCTAAAATTGCATGATTTTAAGTTGATTTACTCATAGGTCTTGCTTATTATGAATTTCACTGCACACTATGTTGGAGTTTTGTGAAATTATGATTGTTTTAGCGTATTTTGAGCTATGAGTCTAAGATCTATTGTGAGATTGGATGAAGGGTTTTGATGTATATTTCTTGAGGGTGTTACCAAGTATCTATTGATGGTTTTTCATTGAATTTTCTAGCATGAATCCACTCTTGAATTACATGGTTTTGCACTAGCACTACACACCTGCCAAGTGTTGGATAAAATGTCCGGTTGATGTATTTTGAGGAGTTGAGGTCCAATACATGTCTTATGAGTTGAATGACTTTATGATGATGAAAGGAATGTATGTATATGATATTATCTCCATAGTGTTGGAAATTGACCAAGCCTCACTTAGGAGGTTGTAGGCCTGGGTAACCTTGTTGAGGGGTTTGTACCTCGATCACCTCTCTTGAAAGGTGGTAGGCACATGCAACCATGTCGAGGGGTTTGTACCTTAATAATCATGTTGAGGGGTTTGTACTTCATCAACCATGCTGAGAGGTTTGTACCTCATCAACCGATTGAGGGGTTTGTACGTCATTCGCCTTTCCAAGGGGGTGGTAGCCCTTGGATATGCACTAATAATGGTCACTCCTTACACATGTGTTATATTTTTTATGTGCATGGTTTACTACAAGCGTCTTTCATGCATGCCATATTGTTATATGCTACTATGGTTAGAGGTGTTGTTGGACATTTTATGAGCCTTGACCCTCTTGTTCTTGATATTTATGCTATGGAGCTTCCACTTAGTCCCTTTTGCCCTTATTTCTAATCTATTATGTCATTTACTTGTTTCCGCGACTAATGATGTGTAATCATATGTTAAGAGGCTTGCTTGGGGTCCCTTCGGGTTTTCCATACGTGATGTCACGTCTAGGCCCTAGGTTTAGGTCGTGACAGAGGATCCCAATAATTTATTGATGAGGTGTATAAGGTGTTGTTCATTTTGAAGGTTAATTCAGACGAAAAAGCAACGTTGGCAGCCAAACAAGTTAAAGGGGTGGCTCAAATATGGTTCATTCAATGGAAGATATAGAAGGGGAATGACAATGCTATCTCTTGGGAAGAGTTCAAAACGACATTTTTGGGCGTTTCAAAAAGTATCTTTTAAAATTATAAATTACATAAACGAAATGAATTGGTATTATGTACTTAAAATGACTATTTCATTTATATTTTGTCAAATATCATTTATTAGTTATGGTAATTATTGTTCCTCTTCATTTGTTATGTCCTTCCCAATAAGTGACATTATTGTTGCCATCATTTAAACATTCAAAAAGCGTGAGTTTGAATTTATTGGTATATTGCATAGCATAATGCTCCAAAAATGAGTAGTAGAAAGTCATTATTTTTCAATAGATGTATTTTCGTGTTACTACTATTTTTTTAGAATATTATTTTCTTTAATATCATCAGCGAACATGTGTTTCATTTTTATTATGATATTTCTTTCCAACACCTTTCTTATTTTTGTTTTCACAAATCTTACTAAATCACAACCAGAGAATAATTTTTATAAAATTTAAAGAAATTAATGAGATTATTAGAGCAATAAAATTCTTATCAATTAAGAAACGGGGCTTTTAAACATGAAATTGATTTTAAAATACACTTATCTTGAAAATTAGATGAATGTTTGGATTCCTATTGCATATAAAGTGATCCATTTCAATATTAAAAATCTTATATTTCATCTTTGAATGAATTATAATCTACAAATACTAATGAAAGACAAAAGCAATAATCATTTCTACTCACGCATACACAATGTGTGCTTAAGATAATTATTTTAAGTATTGTGTAACAACCTGACGTAAGGGCTAGTCATCATACGACAAATGAGATACCCAAAAGTACCTCACCCAATCTATCTCTAGCATCTTAAGCATTCGTAGGCATTAAGTTAAACTTTGGGGGGGGGGGAGAAGTAAGGGAAAAGGGACTAAGGTCCAATTTGACAATGAAGCAATATCAAAAAGTTGTGAGAATACTACAATCAACTTGTTTATCCATATGCATACTAACTACATCATAAACGGATGAGATCGGTATCAATCGATCTCCATCAAACAGAAAGGAATTTATAATAAGGGAATATAGAAAGTAAAAGCCTCAAAAGGGCGACAAATAGATTGTCTTAAACAAAACAAAGATGCAAGATAGAAGGAAAAAGTGGAGAAGTCCCAAACTAAGGGCTCATCACGAACAATAAAGCAAGCCTTGAATGCCGAAAACTAGTCTCGAGCTGGTAAAGGAGTGCCAATACTTATATAATTAAATCATGCAAGTGAAATATGTATTAGTATGTTTTAATGTAGTATGCATGTTAGATGCAATGCATGGATGAAATTGTAATCCCATCATTATTAAGCATAACAAATAAGGATACATAGGATAAAAGATACATAGGTAAGCTTAAACATGAATAAGGAATATGACTCAAGATCAATATGAGACAATGCATATGAAAGCACATAAAGTGAAAGTAAAACATAAGATCATAAGCTTATGAGAATAAACCTTAATTAACATATAAGACCATGTGACCTACTACATGGAATCCAACATAACTCCCTACGTTGACATGGGGAGACCACTTGCCGGGTGGAGCTCTGTCAACCTTTGGATGCATCATAATAACATAAATGACCTACATGGATCCACTAGCCTAGCCTAGATGGGCTCCTATGGTGGCACATAGTTAATATGACAAAGGATTTCTTTTAAGGTTCCCTTGTCGAACTTCACCACAAGGTCATATTTCAGTGCTAAGTCATCCCACAGAATCTTTAAAGTTCAACTTAGAATCATAAATAGAAATCATAGGAGTAGCTCGAACTTAGGAACTCCAAGTGAGAATTGTCCTTTCATTTTGGGGACTTTTCTTAAACATCCATTAGGGCAATTAACATCAAACTCATATCTTTGAAAACTTAACTTTGAAACACTTCATTAATGCCATAATTATAATCATAAGTCATAGAAAACTTTACTTGAAAACTAGGTGGACTTAGTTTTATCATGGAAAAATCATAAATAACATAAGCCATAGAAATTTTTTTTTAAAAGGAACATCGAAAATGCACAACCTCAATCATATCGAAAATCATCATGGAATCAACATCATACTTCAAATATATATTTACTTAAAAAAGTAATTGACAACTTCATAAGTATCATTGAATAACATAAATATAATGAAATTATCAAAAGCATGCACATTAACTTGAGAAACTTAAAGAAAAGGGTAAAATACTTAATAGGAAACTTTATGGATGAAAGGTTACCCATAAATCAGCTTATATACTTGGAGGAACTAGAGAGAAATGGGACTGAAACCTTTTAGGGAAAAAACCTTGGAGACCCTAGCCTTGTTCTTGAGAGCCCCTTTTTGCCTTAGAAATTTAGAGAGTAAGGAATGAGGGAATGAATGAAGGGATTAGGGCATAGGGATAGATATAGGACCTCTTTTTCATCCACAAAATGATATAGTTTAGGAAATGATAGAACTAACAAAATTATCCCTCATTAAAAGTACTAGATCGACCTACGAGACCCCGATTATGGGACGTAAGTCAATCCACGGGCCATAAGTCAATTTATCTTCTAGCTTATCTAAAATTTCCTGAAAATTGAATTTGCTGGACTTCTAACCATGAAGCATCAGTATGACCGTGAAGTATTTTATGGGCTATGGTTGGACTCATAGAGTCCTTCCAGACTTAACCATTTTCCTCATTTCCTTGGCCTTACCCACGAAAGGATTCTACGGCCCCGTAAACCATTCGATAGGTTATCTATTAACTCATAAGTCACTTTCTTGAAAACTCCAAATTTCCTCCATGTCTAGGGTTCCACTCATGAATCATCTATGGGTCGTCATGCTTCCTACTAGTCGTTACTTGGTCTGTCGATTACCTCACACTTAGAAACTTTTCCCTTTCCTGAAGTTCTATGTTTAAGAACCAAACCAACATGTCATATGTCAACTTACGAGCCATAAGCCACCTCATAAACCAAGCTCCAAGCTATGTTTTAGGCCAACTTTTTTGTACTCAAGGCTCCTAAATTAGAGATCATTACAATATCTCTCCCTTGGTAATATTCGTCAATGAATGTCGTTAAAGGCAGGCTCTAAATAGTAAATGAGCAGCTAATAATCCAATATGCATGCAAAAATATAAGCCAAACACCATTTCTCAAAATTTTCAGATTTCATACTTAAAACATATCTCAAAACAGTTCATAAATATCAAAACGAATGCATACATCATGTGAAACTAAAATGCATGAAATTTCAGGTTTTTGGAAGAAATTCTTACTACCTTAGACTTGACTATAATGGAGTAGATTTGGATAACGCTCCATCATATCCCCTTACGCTTCGCATGTAGCACCCTCAACTTGTTAGTTTCTCCAAGCACCTTGGCGGATGCAACTTCCTTGTTCTTTAACATCACTTGCCATTCTAGAATTTCCATCGATATCTCTTTGTAACTTAAATCCTCTTCAATATTTATCATGAAAAGGAACTATGGAACTTGGGTCACCTATGAATTTCCTCAACATCGACACATGAAATACCAGATGAATCAAGTGCAACTTGTTGGGTAGATCTAACTCATATGCTACTTTCTCCACTCTTCTCGCCACCTTATAAGGTTCCACATATCTAGGACTCAATTTCCCTTTCCTACCAAGATGGAGTACACCTTTCATTAAAGACACCTTCAAATAGACCCAATCAGCAACTTGGAACTCAAGTTCCCTTCTTCTCACATCAGAGTAGGACTTTTGTTGGCTTTGGCTGTTTGCAATTTCTACCTTATGCTTTTAATTTTGTCCATAACATTCATCACCACGTCTAGTCCTACTAATTCCACCTTAGCGACTTTGAACCACCTGATGATCTTTACTGTCTACCATATAATAGATAAAATGGTGCAATCCTAATACTTGCATGAAATCTATTATTCTAGGCAAACTCGATAAGTGGCAAGTGTTCATCCTAACTCCCCTTAAACTTCAACACACAAGCTCTTAACTTATCCTCCAACGTCTGAATAGTCCTCTTGGCTTGCCCACCTATTTGGGGATGAAAATCCATACTCAAGTTTACCTTAATTCCAAGTTTTCTTTGAAAAGATTTCGAAAAGTGAGAAGAGAATTGAACTCCATGATCAGATATGATGGACAATGGAATCCCGTTCCACCTCACCAATTCTCAAGTATATAAGAGGGCGTAGTCCTCGACATTGAATGTAGTCTTGTCTGGTAGAAAATGAGCAAATTTCATCATGCAGTCGACTATCACCTATATAGAGTCAAAATGCTTTTTAGTCTTTGGCAACCCAACTATGACGTCCATGTTGACCTCTTCCCACTTCTAAGTAGGAATGTCAATGTCTTGTGATAGGTCACCTGACCTTCAGTGTTAAACTTTGACCAGTTGGTAATGAGAGCATTCAAACATAAATTGAGCAATGTCCTTCTTCATTCCATTCCACCAATAAATCTCTCTCAAGCCTCTATACATATTGGTAGTGCCAGGATAGATGGAATGTGAAGATTTATAGGCTTCTTACCCAAACAACTTCTTCAACTCACTATCATTGGGCAGACACAACCTCCCTTGACATCGGAGTACACCATGTCCCCTTTGTGAGAAGACTTCTATGTTTCCATCTTTTACTAAGGTTTTCAACTCAACCAAGGTGGAATCAAGATCTTGCTTAGCCTTAACCACACCAATAAAAGCAGATGTGGACCCATGATGAACCACCATACCACCACTTTCGAACTTACTCAATTTATTCCCATTCTAGTCAACCTATGGACATCTTTGGCTTACTCCCTTTTTCCATCAACTTCAATATGGGACATACTACCCATGGAAATACTACTAAGGGAATCTGCTACCACATTGGATTTTTTAGGTTGGTACTTCATACTCATATCATAATCATTGAATAACTCTAACCACCTCCATTGCCTCAAGTTGAGATCCTTTTAGGTGAACTTGTGTTGACACTCTTGTGGTCAGTGAGAACATCCACATGAACTCCATATAAGTAATATCGCCAAAATTTTAAGGAAAACACCACCATTGTAAGATCAAGATCATGATTAAGGTAATTCATCTCATACACTTTCAACTGCCTTGAAGCATAGGCAATCACTTTACCATTTTTATTAACACACAACTCAACCCATCCTTGACGCATCACAGTACATGACGAACCCATCATTCCCTTCTGGCAATGTCAATATAGGAGCTAAAGTCAATCATTTTTTTTTAAAGTTTAGAAACTCCTTCACATTCGTCCGTCCACACAAACTTAGCCTTCTTTTAAGTCAGCTTGGTCAGTGGAGAGGAAATTAGAGATGTCTTGTACAAACCGTCCATAGTAACTGGATAGACCTAAGAAACTCCTTATGTCAGCAGGTGTCAATGGACTTGGCTACTTTCACACCACTTCTGTATTCTTAGGATCAACTGTGATGCCTTCTCTAGATAACACATGCCCAAGGAAGGAAACCTCATCTAGCCAAAACTTGCACTTATCAAACATCGCGTAAAGCTACTGTTCCCTCAAGATTTGTAATACTACCCTTAAGTGTTCTATGTGCTCTTGCTCACCTTGGGAGTAGATAAGGATGTCATCAATAAACACTACAACGAACATGTCGAGTTAGGGATTAAACACCCTGTTCATAAGGTCTGTAAATATCGTGGTGCATTAGTGAGGCCAAATGGCATTACCACTGATGTCACACCCAAGATACACTTATATTTCAAGGTCAAAGCAATCATCAATAGTAAAAATCTAACCAAGGTTAGGCTTGAATCCCACAAGGAACACGGAGCTTTGACAACTTGGTTAACCAATAATCAATTCAAGCATTAACTACTTGAGTCTCTAGGAGGGAGGGTTATTGTAATGATTGATAGAAAATCAAACTAAACTAATAATAAGAAGAGACAATCAAATTGGAGAACAACTTGGGTAACTATGTTCCCTATGATTTACTAACTTAAATAACTTGGATAACACAACCTCAATTGGGAATTGCATGCAGGACAGTAATTTAGGTTCTTCCATCCCTCTTCTGAAGGTGAAGGTCGAATTTCACTATGGCGCTTGACTAGCTACTACAGTGTGTCAAACTAACCATTACCTATTGTACCAATCAACCTCTCCTTGGATGGGTTTGGTTGATTAGATCAGAACACATCAATTGAATGTTGTTAACCATTTTCTTTTCCTATTCATCATTATCTGATCGGGATCATGACATTAGGCTGGATTTAATATTGGCCACCAATAAACGACATGCAAAATGAAGGAAAATGGATAATACATCCAAATAGCCAACTCAAGAAATGCAAATAATCTGGGTTTTCTAAGCTAGATTCTCATGGTTCTCACAATCCCAAGTTGTGGGTTTAGCTACTCATGACTTGGGAAGATAAGTCAACAATGAATGAAGAAGACACAGTTAATCACTTACCCAAAGTTGAAGAACATTAAAACCCACTTTGTATTTAGAATACAATCTTGAAATATGAAGTGAATCCACAAGTGAATCAAATCTCCAAATTTGAGTATCCAAAAATAAAACCCTAAGAACTACTCTAAACTTTTATGCTCTCTAAGTCTATCTCTCTAAAACTTTGTAAAAACATCAAAACTTGCTGCTAAAACCCTAAAATATACTATTCATAGTATTTACAAATGAGTCCCTAAATTGAAAAGAAAATCTGGTCGGCGTCTGCTACGACTCGCAGTTACGACTCATGGGGTGCCTGCGAGCCGTAATCGGGCTTTCATGGTCAGTATTTTGCATTTTGGACTTCACCTACGATACATTCCTCTGAGTCATAGTCTAGTTTATGGCTTGTAGTTCCTTCTTGTAGTCCACATTGCATTTTCTGATCCAATGTTGATCAACATGGAACTTCTTATGAGACCACCCTTTACGAGTCATAGAAGGGACTGCGACTCGTACCTAGGGCTAGTATGACTGAACTTTAAATTTTCAAACGTTGCTTTTGAATACTGAAAGTTTATACGAAGCCACCTCTATGACTTGTAGGTTGGGTTATGACTCGTAGTGGGGTCCGCATGTCCTAAAAATTAGCAAAATTTGTAACTTTTCCCAAAATTGAGCCAACCTAGTATGACTGAACTTTAAATTTTCAAACTTTGCTTTTGAACAGTGAAAGTTTATACGAAGCCACCTTTATGACTTGTAGGTTGGGTTACAACTTGTAGTAGGGTCCGCATGTCCTGAAAATTAGCAAAATCTGTAACTTTTCCCAAAATTGAGCCAACCTATATTTCCTACAAAAACAAACGCAATAACACATAAACCCCATAAAAGTAACATTGAGAACACACAAAATCCTAGGTTTTAGGCATTAAATGTACTATATTTTGACATGCACATCAACACCCTCAACTTAGAATTATTGTTCGTCCTCAAGTGACGACTCAATCTAAATGGATAATAAAGTAACATATATCAATCAACCCAATGACACATACCATACTCAAATCCAACGCAGATACCCCTATAAGCTTTTCCAAAATAAGATCATGTAACTATTTAGAAAACCACATATTATTAATACATTTGACAACACAATTATGACAAGTAAAGGGATATCAACAATCCACAATCACTAAACAAGTAAAATATTAACAATGCAATATAAATGCCCTCACAAGACAGAAGTTCCTTTTAACACTCAATGAAGATTTTAGAATTTAACCATGGGACTATGCAAGCATACTCACTCTCACAAATGACATTCATGCATGATGACCAATACCATAGGCTTACCCGTATACTCATGACCCATACTTTGGAATAATTGGGCTAGGATCACTTTAGGACTTTATAAGCTTATCATGTAGGCTCATGGGGCTTTAGTATGACATTTTGGACAATTAGTAACAGAAGGCCAACCTTGAACCATGCTTTTTGATACTTTCACCTTGACACTCAATTACTTCCACCTTATTCTCCCTTTCTTCTTCATTTCGAGCTTTTCCACGTATTTTCTTCACATTTTCAGCTGTTGCCTCATTTTCACACATCATTTTGCTTGTTCAACTTATTCTAAGGAATATTTATTTTCTTTTACTCGATACATGATTCTCCTATTTCCCTTTTTATTCCCAACTCACCACCTCATTTTTGCTATTTTACCCTTATACTAACTGCTATTGACTTAGACTTTTAGCCTTGATACACCCAAATTTATACTCCAAAAGGAATAGTAAATCGATCATTGATCATATATAGAACTCAACCAGAGTTGTGGTTGATCCCACAGGGAATACGTGAGAATAAATCTATTATCACTTTTTCTAGATGTAATATCTATTCCCAAAATAAAAATACATAAAATAAATGGGGGTTTTTGGTTTTTGTAAACTAAATTACTCAAGTAAGTAAAAACGAGTACAAAGACTACTGGGTTTTAACTGAGTTATGCAAAGCCAGAATTGTGTTCTCCATGACATCTAATGCGATAGATGAATTATGTAGTAAACTCATTCATGATTGCATACACAAGATCTAACAAGTTGTATAACTCCTAATTCACCTTTTGGTCCTTCTTAGATATATTTCATGCATCATATTTCAGTCTCAGAATGTATACGTATTAACCCTTGTTATCAACCCCAGAATACTCTCACTTTTCGGTCTCAAGTATTTAGACTAGGTTAAAAACCCCCAAATTTCTGTGGTAGAACTCTTTTCCTAATCACTACATACCTTTTTAGCGTATAACAAATTCAAGCTTAGCCTAATAAGTTGACTCATTATGAATGAAGTTAAAGTGAAGAATACTACATATATACGCTAATCAATCCCAAGATTTACTCCATATTATTCTATCTTATTGGTTTTTCATGGTTCTCGCAATCCTAGTTGTGGGTTTAGCCTTGCATGTTCAAGAAAGATAACCCACAACAATATGAAGAAATTCATAATAGAGAACTTACTATTGAAGAATTAGTGAATCCACAGATTATAATATCAAATAAGGTAATTGAAATCCAAAGTTCAATGAAATTGAAAGCAAAATAGTGTTCTCCTGTGTTTTCTGCCTCCAATATTCCAAGACTCCACAAAATTTGAATAAAAATAATATATATA